>CM075191.1:4273054-4275554 GCA_037577475.1 Chaunax sp. Z400 | reverse complement strand
GCAATAAAAATCAATTTTATTTTAGATTTGAGTTTGCATAAATTGTACCGAGTTCATGTTCTTTATTTTGTCCCTCTCATCAGACACACTTGGTATGCATGGAGCGAAATTCTGTTCTCCACAGCATCAGCATTCATAAAACAGGTCCTAGGTGTATTAACAGATTTCTACAAAGAATATGTATGGCAGTGCAGTACTACAAAGAATGAACAGTCATAAATAATACATAGTAAAATGCAACTTTAGAAAATTAAGAAAAGGCATTCCTATTTACATATTTTCGTGTAATTTGATGGTTTTGACTAAACCATAAAATTATATTGGAGTCTTTTTTTATGTTCCCAGCTTTGTGGTATCAGTTTGGGGGAAGCCTTATACCCCTTTTTAGTCTGAAAATGCTCCTGTACACATAGAAATGTCTTTCTCAGTCTGGAGGAACTCGACTGGCCTGACTTTAACCCCATCCAACACCTTTGGGATGAACTGCCGACTGTGAGCCAGACTCTCCCAGCATCAGTGTTGGACCTCACTATCCTTCTTGTGGTTATATGGTAGCAGCATATTAAGGCCTGTATACCTTTTGGCAGGCCTGTAGTTACTGTACTGAAAGTCTAATGCAGTATCATCAATAGGCTTTGTGTACATGGGCATGAATTGTCAACGTCACCACAATTTCACTTCAGTCAGACAACTCACAAGTTTAAATTGTTTATTATCACATCATCAGAACATGCAATAGTTTGGTTTTGGCATCTAGGCTCCGATCTTAATCACTCCCTGCAGATATATTTCCATAGAGGCGTTGGGGAGTGACGAGCAAACTTCATGAAAGTGCAGGCAGCAATACCTCATGCAGCAGCAGAGGGAGAGATGGGGAGTTGCTGCAGCTTAAATAGTCAACCAATCGGGAGGGTGTGTTAGATGAGGTTTGGGGAGAATGAGGCCTGTCATGTGATTATTGTGTGAACACAGCACAGCTTGAGTTGTCTGCCTGAACTACAGTAGCTCACAGGCTTAATAACATTTAACAAAAGTCAAGATAAATTCCCTGATCTTAACCAAAGTGATGTAGATAACATTTTTGATCTTTATATGTCCGAAATCCGCACCGACCCAAATGTAATGTTTCGACGGCATGTAACGCAGGCATGAAAGGTAATTACACTAAGACTAATGAAAAAATGCACATTGATCTCCATCTCCTATAGATCATAGATTACATTTTGTGACTGACCAGCTGATGTTGGAAAATCAGCCAATGAAATGTTTTGTCTTATTCATTAAATTTGTAGCATTAGCTGCAACAATCACACACCCACACACACAGTAGGTACATGTCTGTAGGGCTTGAAGGAGTCAAACCTCATGTCATCACACCTCTTCCATCTTGCTAATCATCAATTACCACTACTAAAACGGCCTCCCTCTGTGCTCTTGATGTGGGCATACTGGGATGTGTGTGTGTGTGTGTGTGTGTGTGTGTGTGTGTGTGTGTGTGTGTGTGTGTGTGTGTGTGTGTGTGTGTGTGTGCATGAACATCCTCCCATGAACACCCCTCAGCTCACAGCGGTTCCACCTGGCCTGTTGCATCACTTCTTTATCGGAGGCCAGTTCATTTGATGCAGTTTACGACCAGCAACAACAGCTGAACAGTTGGAAGCTTTGAAGCCTTCTGCTACTTTCTCTTTACCATCCACTTTTAATCAGACTCGTTTGGAGATATGAAGGAAGGGACATGAAAAGGGAGCTTTTTGAAACTGGAAACAAATTGTGCTCTGATTTTCATTATGACAAGAGGAAATGAAAGGCTTCAGTTTGATATCATTCTTGCTTCAGTGAACATCTGTGCACCTGGAGATCTGTTTACCTTTTATCTCTTGCTTTTCCCATTGATGCATCGTGCTCTCAGAGGGGCAGCAGTGACTCCCGTAGCTCAGAGGAGTTGCCCACCCAGGAGGGCTACAGGGGGCTTCGTCGCTCCAGCTCAGAAAGCGAGGAGGAGGGGATCCAGGAGTTGTTTAAGGAGGGCGTCCATCCTCAGTTGAATACTCCCTCGATGGAGCAGTCAAGCCCGGTACATTGCACAGGTACAGGAGTACAGCATGTGAAATATTGTGTTTATTAGTACTGTGACTGTCAGTGTGGCATATCCTCACACCTAAATAATAACACGGCTTCATTTGTGCTTTGCTTCAATGACTTCTATGCCCATCAACATGACATTTTTGTAGCACTAATGCATATATATATATATATATATATATATATATATATATATATATATATATATATATATACTGTATATATATATATTTATATATACTGTATATATTAGCTTCTATTATTAGCTTATATATGAGATTAAATTATTTTGCAGATAAAAATTTCTTTCTTTCTGCTTTGTGACCTTCTGCAAGTGACTCAGACTTACTTGGTTTATTGATAAAGTTCTAATATACTTACATCCATCAGACTTCATAATAGGTAGAACCATAACGTT
>CM075191.1:4028054-4268054 GCA_037577475.1 Chaunax sp. Z400 | reverse complement strand
TAAAATCCTATACCCTGTACTTACATGTTAATTATGTCTGAGTGATTCCTACTAAGATATACTTAGGATGCCAGCGGCTAAACAAATATTATAAAAACAACATAATATTTATGTATGCATAAGACAGCTTGATGTCATCCAGTTTTCCCTGAGTTCAGCAACCGTGTCTCTGCTTGACACAGTTGGTGGCAGTTAACACGACTATTTAAGGCTTATAGGCTCTTTCAATCAGGGGCCATGAAAGTACAGATTTCCTCCTTGATATGTTGTTCAAAGATTCAAATGAAATATTTCAGCTAAACTCCTGTCAGCAGCTAACTAGCCAGTGATTTGCCCTTTTACAGGATGCTGTCAATGAATTGTTGAAGTTGTTAGCATTGAGTCTTTCAACTGTGCAGCACTTTGGTACGGATTGAAATACCTCAATGACTACATAACAACTATAACAACCATATGAGAAAATATTCATGGTGTCCAGATGATAAACCCAAGTAATTTCTGCTGGTGAAAATTCTGCTCGATTCCGACCCGTGGCCATTTGCAGCATGTGTTACCCTCATTTCCAATCATGGCTTCAGCTGTCCTACACATTAAAGGCATAAAATGCCCCAAAAAATAACTTTAAAAAAAATATAGGCCTATATATATATATATATACACTATAAAAGAATAACCCCAATTTTATTGCCACTGGTCTCCTTCTACTTTCTTGTATTTCCTCTTTTCCATGATGTTGATTGACACACAGAAAAACTACAGAAAGGCAAACCTGTCTTCTGGCAATGCGAAAGGAGTCGAACGCATATGTTTTTTAGCAGGTTTGGCAATTTTTTTAAAACCTGCATATGCTTAATTTTGCCGTAATTTTCAAAATATGGCAACCAGGAGAAGAATTCAAAACTAATTCAAGCAAATATAAACAGGTAATGAATAAAAACAAAAAATAACCATTAAGAACAAAGAAAAACAACTGAGCCCAAGAAAGAGAATCAGACTAAATAAAGTCTCAGTGGTAGTCATGAATAATGTCCAAAAATAAAAAAGGAAAGATAAAAATCAGGCTCTAAACTGGAAAAGCCAGTCAGAAAAGATGTGTTTTTAAGAGTGTTTTTTTTTGTTTTTTTATTGTGTACAACATACTTCTATTATTCCAGTCCGTTGCCACCACAATACACTGAGGCTTTTTAAATAAAGCACTGACACAGACATATCTTTTACATACATGCTCTTCTCTTTGTAACCAATCTGGACATTAAGGGTGAACTGAATGACGTCATCGTTAAATGGCCCAGAATAAACTTTAGCAGCTGATAATAAACTTGACGTTGCCCTGCACATGTGTGTGAGACACTGGGTGGACTTTCAGAACATTCACAGGATTCACAGTTTGTGTTTGCTGCATTAAAGCCAAAGGATTATTTGACTCAGGTCTGCTTAAGTGTAGCAAGAGTGTACAAAAAAGATCCTACATTATGGCAAGCAATGTGGTCCAAATTAGTTCAACGTGTAACTTTGAGCATTTGTTTTGTCAAACATTTTCACAACGTTGTGATGACTAACCATATGAAATTGTTGTTTCACAATATTTGCGATCCAGAGCGGGTAGACCTCAGGTGGACCTATATGCACGCACACACACAGCACACTGAAGCACATACGCACAATAAACATGATAAATAAACAGGCATACATATACAAAGATGTCAACGTCTAAAGACCTCAGTCTTTATCTCTTTTTCTACTTTGTCTTCATCCTCTCTCAACTGTATTTTCTCCCATCCCCAGAGAAGCCAGAGTATCAAATGAGTATTGATTACCCCCCTTATTGAGATATGCAATATGCTACAGTAGATGTACAGCTAGGTGTATGAGACTCGTATAGATAGACTATAAGGTGAGAGGAAATTATATTTATGATTCCTGTATTAGAATAAAATGTCAGCGAGATTCAAAGGTCACTGAAAGAATGACGATGTATTTGTGTTTTCCAGCGTGTCAGAGAGTGTGTTTTCTCTTTTCCCCTCCATCTTCCTGACCCGATTTTCTTTCTTTGAGATGCATGTGGGTTTTTGTTTTTTTGTTGTTGTTGTTTGTTAAATGTCATTCAAAGTGTCATATAAAAGTGAGATATCTTTTCAAACCACGGACTCCTGAAGTTTCTCTTTCAAAGTGAGATGAATTCAAGTTGGTTTTGTTCCTTCTTTTCACAATACAAGCGCAAAATGTATCGTATCAAGCAGCGTCCCTATAGTGGAATGGTCAAATGCTAAAAATCTAAAATAATTGGTAGAGATAACTTGATCAATTAAAGACTGGAATAAACATTCTAGATAATAATATATAATATATATGTAATTATAATTTTTAAATCCATAATTATACAGAAAACTCACTTTTAAATTTTGTACAAAAAGTAGAACCTAGAATTGTGTTTTTGTTAAGAAGGAGGAGAATACTTTAGGGCTCCACCTTAAAATAACCTTCACTTCAACCAGTCACACCTTTCATTTTTACTGCACATTGTCAATTAATTGTACAACCTTAGGCTCATCCTTTTTGTTGTGTTATAAAGCATTGCTATCGGCAGATTTAGACAAAGGTGTGGTGCAGAGTTACAGTCGTCCTATTTTGTCCTATAAATGTCAGGCTGCACCCAGAACATTTGTCTGTACCCAATTACTGAGGATGTATCTGAGCTCATCTGGAGGGTAAGAGGTAAATGAAAAGGTTTGCCCGTCAGCCGCTCGTATGAAGGCAGTCGTGAATGATGCTGTTTGTTCAACTACAGTCAGCAAAAATATAAATGTAACACTTTGTGTTTTTACAAGTTAAAGTCAAAGATCTTTTTTTTCAGATTTTAATTTGTTAAAATCTGTGTCAATGAGCATTTATCCATCAACCTGACCGGTGTGGCATCAAGATCCTGATTAAACAACAGGATCAGTGCACATATGAGCTTTGAGTGGTCACAATGAAAGACACTCACGACATAACAGAAAACATATAGTGACAATATATTACACAACACTGTGGTTCAGTTTTAGTGGATGTGTGTCTCTACTACTCTATTCAAGCCTGCGGTGGATGAAAGTCTTGTTGCTAAAGCTATTTAGGACACGTCTGATCAGAGAACATTCCACTGTCGCACTGCTGTGTTCTATTTAGCATGAGGTAGTTGTGAACTGTGACCATAATTCTTATTTTTACCTTCATCAAATATTTTGACTTTGTCATCTCGGTGAAATGTCTGATAGTTGTTCATAACCCGTTTCACAAAACCTGGTGCAGGTGTGCAATGAAAAGTTCATCATTTAAAACAGATCTTTATAGGAACAGTTCATCCAAAGATAATTAATTTTTTGCTTATTTTGTGTCATTCAAATCAGTGTTGCAGCATTTCTCCTAAACAACTAACAAAAATGGGGAGTTGTTTTAAAATGTGGGGGGAAAAACAACCCTAGAAAAAGATGAATCCATACAGCAGGAAGGGTGAAAGTCTCCAGCAGCAGAACCTATTTGAAGAGATGCTATTTAGTTTTTAAAGCTGAAATCTTCACTGTAGACACTAAGCTAAAAGAGTTAGCACCCACCTCCTTTCAGGACAGTGCACAGCCTCGAATGGACCCGCAGACGAGATGGAGAACCGGTGATCTCCAGATACCTCAGTGTTTGCTTGCAGTTTGGTGTCCAATACCATGTTTTTTATATTAATTAATGTCTAAAGTGGAACTTAGGTGTGCTGTATGTATTATTAGACACACCTGTGTGGCCCAATCAGCTCATTAAGCAGCAGCTGCCTCCCTCTGCCTCATCCACAGAAAAACTACCTGCAGGATCAAGACATCTATCCATCTATCTATCTATCTATCTGCTTGTCTGTACTTATTTTCCTCTGAACAGACGCTCCAGTATAACACCTTCACCTGCCCACTATTTATAATGTTTGCTCCTCTTTGGGCAGGATGGAGTGATGGCATTTCCATTGACATGGAATAAAAATGTGATCCGTTTATGGATCTAGAGCGATTATGGTCACAAGTCACACAAGCTTTTGTTTCTGTGATATAAAAAAAAGAAAAGTCTGTTTTACCTCCAGCGTTGTTTGTCTCCAGCGAAGCAAACAGATTCCTCAGCTGGCATGGAATGGTCCCAGAGTCCGCACACAATGAGGAACCTCCGCAGTCTTTTCTGGTGTAGTCTGAGGGGAAATAATCTCCTTGACAAATATTTGTAAGCTGTAAACAATAGATTTGGGTTCCGCTCTCACTGTTTCATATTTAATCTCTTTTTTACCACACTGAAAAACATGATTGCTGAGGGAAACCCTGCAGGTGGTTGTGGATTCTGGTACTGTTAGATGAAGGGATGTAGACCGCTCTGTGCTCTACATGATGTTATTTCAGACACAGAAAAGCTTTGACCCAGTCAACCTTAATCTCAAAGGAGGCTGTGTGGGTGACTTTCACACTGTCTTTAAAAGATGGTGAACATAGATGAAAAACATACGCTGGAGTTCTACTGTACCTCAAAGACGCCAATATGTGTGGGGAAACAGTATTTAATTGGCTGCTTTATCAAAAGAATAACACAACTACAAGCCAAGGATACTTAGACTTTCAGTATAAGGCAATAATATTATGCTTAATTAAGTATATCTGTGGTAAGCACATAAAAAGTAGACTAAAAGTCTGCTCTTATTTTTAGTTTGAAAGAGGTACACCAATAGCACACTTGAATAAACATCTTTTTTGTAAGGGCACTAGTTAATCAATCATTGATGGTATCATTCTCAGAGGGATGAGAAAGAATATATATATATATATATATATATATATATATATATATATATATATATATATATATATATATATAGATAAAGATTGCTAAAAACAAAAACAAAAAAGGGTCACCAAATCTACTTTGGTCTTTATTTTATCTTTATGAAAGTCTATGTGTGTGGGGGGAAAAAAGATGTGTCATGGAGTGAGAGGCTGCAATGTTGATATCATTGCAGGCCACCTCAAATAAATGAATGTATAGGAAACCCTGCATTATGCATGGTGACCTGAGGGTGAACCCTTCCATGATGACCCAGACTTTTCATCTAGCGCCATCATCATGTCAAAACCTAAAACCTAATGTTTTTCTTTATGACCAAATAGCTGTAAAACTACTGGCATTCCCTTCAGCCTCAGCTGAACTTAGTACCTACTAAAATTTGAAATGTTAGTATTGTCAGTTTATCTCCTCCCCCCCGTCCTCCCATCTATCCTCAGCTACACTCCAGTCCACATTAAGTACCTCCACTCTCCCCTCTGATGACCCTCGCCCCCTTTCATCTCCTCTTTTCCTCTCTGATCTCCAGGCCATTACAGAGAGGAGCTGGCAGCTCCGACGGACACGTCATTAGTGAAATATATTTGACTCAGCTTTGTTATTACAAAAAAAACCCATAGAGATGAATTCTAACTATGTTCTGCTCATTTCCCAGCGCTGGACAACAAAGCAGTGGAACCTCTGTCATAAACCCTCCAGCAGACCAGCGATACATATGGATATTATTATAAACCACATTTTCAAACTAAAGGATGCGACCACATCTATAGAGTCTCTCTCTTTGGACTGAATGAGAACACATTTTCATTTTTAAGCAGGGTTAGATTAAACCAGCAGGGAGCCCCGGAGCAGAAATGATCTGTGGTTCTGTGCATTATGTATGTTCCCTGTCACCTTTGAGTACCCAGCTAGTGAAGTGCACTCAGCAGACCATGTAATGCACTTTAATTATATGTTGCCTAAAGCTCCAGAAAGCAAACCGTATATATTATATACTCCTCTATTATCTGCACTCAGGTTATGTTGCTCAATTCATCTAATAGTTGTTGAGACACCTCAGTGTGAACAGCAGCGGTGGATCAGCAGCCAGACCAACATTGAGCCATGCTGCCACCGTGACTTCAACACCCTCCTGCTTTTCTTAGTTGTAAAGCAATCCATCAGGCTTGGATTTTAATTTGTGTGTTTGTTTGTTTGTTTGCCACAGCTGGCATGCTGCACAGAGACTGATATAAATGCCTGTCTGCTGAGGAATGGGCATTTTTCTCCTACTTTTCTTCTACCTTTCTTGATTCCGTCACAAAGACCCAGACTTCTATGCTACTGTGCAGATATGAGCTTCTGTGATAAGCCATTATTCACAAAAACATGATTGATACATTGCAGTGAGGGGCCACGTCTGCATGAGTTCTCTGCAGCGTGTTTTTTTAATCTATTAGAGAATAAAATTGGCTGCAGAAATACATGAAAGTGCATGTAGCTCTGGAAAAGCAAGACTTTTTTCCATTGGCGATTTTAAGATAAGCACTAAGTTTTTCTGCCAATACTGATACAGCGACAGGTGGAGGTTTTTGGCATGGATAAAAAGTGATGTAATTAACAGGTGATGCAGGTCACCTACAAGCTGTCCTGCTCTGACAACTGAGTAAACATGATATGCACAGGTAACACTTTCTTCTAGTCAAAAGGAATGAAAAGACTCATTGAGTAATATTAAAGATTCTCCCATCAAAGCCAATCCTATTATGCATGGAAGGTAACCTTCTGCGGACACACACACTGTGAGGAACTGGTTGAGTTTGTGCCAAGTCATCTTCCACCTCACAATTAGCATAGAGCAGACCTCACACCTGAGACTCACACACCTGGGCATCTGGTGGGACATCTACACACTAATCAAAGGCAGCATGTAAACAGCCGGCAGGTTCACAGGTGTAGGTGTCCACACTAATTTAGGAGTCTATAACGAGAGGCTGATCAGTCGGAAATGACCAGGAATCAAAATAAGACCTTGAGGAAGAGTCATCTGACATTAGAGAGAGGAATGTGCAGAAATGAAGCCGGTGAGGATGGATGTTTGGTGGATAAAGTTAGGCAGGAATCAATGATTTAACTTCATCAATAGTGATTATGTGCAAACTCGTGTACCGATAAATGAGAACGAGCCATGTCAACAGGCCAAGGCTGAATGGTCTCAGACATGTCTTTAGCTGGCCTGGCCTATGCACCAACCCTACACTAAGTTGTGTGGCGATCACCCAAATTGTATTGTGTCACAGTGCATTACTGGTATGGAGCCAGATCCAGATTATAATCTGTAAATGCTGATGAAAGTGAAAGAAGTGATCCGCTGCCATATCCGGATCATACAAAAACATATCAATATGTGCACACCTGCCGTTTCAGGGGACGGATGCGTTGACATTAGAGCTACTGTAGATACAGCTGAGCATCAAGACAACCTGATCTGATCTGAGCAAAAAAGTACCTTCACTGTGGGTCTAAAGCAGAATGAAGAACGAGCTGTTCTGACATCAGAGAAAGTTAAAAAGCAAGCGCAAACATAGAATCACAAATATTTTATCTTCATATCTGGTGTGAGGAAATTGTTAATCTTGATGTCAATGTACAGGATATTACTCTTCTTCTGGGATTCTGTAACAGTCACTAGCAAACAAACTTTTTTTGAATCCATAATAATAACTTTATTTATATAGCAGAGTTTACAAAGTGACAGACAAAGTAAAGGCAGTGCAATACAATACGAAGGCAAATGCACAGAAAACAGTGAGCATTGATGTTGAGAGGACAACAGTAGAAAGCAAAGTTTTAAATGATTAAAGGACGATCAAGGTCCATCAAAACTATAAAAAGACAATAAAAAGGACAACATCACATAAAATTGTGTTAAAAATGATCAGTAAAACTGGAAAATCAATTCTAATTCATATTCTCTATACGACAATTATACAATTTATACATACAGATGAGAGCTGTGACACGCGGATACACATGCTGATGTGGGCTACATGTAACAGAAACACTACATGTAACAGAAACACTACATGTGACAGAAACACTACATATAACAGAAACACTACATATAACACTACATGTAACAGAAACACTACATGTGACAGAAACACTACATGTGACAGAAACACTACATGTAACAGAAACACTACATATAACAGAAACACTACATGTAACAGTAACAGAAACACTACATGTAACAGAAACACTACATGTAACAGAAACACTACATGTGACAGAAACACTACATGTAACAGAAACACTACATATAACAGAAACACTACATGTAACAGAAACACTACATGTGACAGAAACACTACATGTAACAGAAACACTACATATAACAGAAACACTACATGTAACAGAAACACTACATGTAACAGTAACAGAAACACTACATATAACAGAAACACTACATGTAACAGTAACAGAAACACTACATGTAACAGTAACAGAAACACTACATGTAACAGAAACACTACATATAACAGAAACACTACATGTAACAGAAACACTACATATAACAGAAACACTACATGTAACAGTAACAGAAACACTACATGTAACAGAAACACTACATGTGACAGAAACACTACATGTGACAGAAACACTACATGTAACAGAAACACTACATGTAACAGAAACACTACATGTGACAGAAACACTACATGTAACAGAAACACTACATGTAACAGAAACACTACATATAACAGAAACACTACATGTAACAGTAACAGTAACACTACATGTAACAGAAACACTACATATAACAGAAACACTACATGTAACAGTAACAGAACAGTCAGTCACTAGCAAACAAACTTTTTTTGAATCCATAATAATAACTTTATTTATATAGCAGAGTTTACAAAGTGACAGACAAAGTAAAGGCAGTGCAATACAATACGAAGGCAAATGCACAGAAAACAGTGAGCATTGATGTTGAGAGGACAACAGTAGAAAGCAAAGTTTTAAATGATTAAAGGACGATCAAGGTCCATCAAAACTATAAAAAGACAATAAAAAGGACAACATCACATAAAATTGTGTTAAAAATGATCAGTAAAACTGGAAAATCAATTCTAATTCATATTCTCTATACGACAATTATACAATTTATACATACAGATGAGAGCTGTGACACGCGGATACACATGCTGATGTGGGCTACATGTAACAGAAACACTACATGTAACAGAAACACTACATGTGACAGAAACACTACATATAACAGAAACACTACATATAACACTACATGTAACAGAAACACTACATGTGACAGAAACACTACATGTGACAGAAACACTACATGTAACAGAAACACTACATATAACAGAAACACTACATGTAACAGTAACAGAAACACTACATGTAACAGAAACACTACATGTAACAGAAACACTACATGTGACAGAAACACTACATGTAACAGAAACACTACATATAACAGAAACACTACATGTAACAGAAACACTACATGTGACAGAAACACTACATGTAACAGAAACACTACATATAACAGAAACACTACATGTAACAGAAACACTACATGTAACAGTAACAGAAACACTACATATAACAGAAACACTACATGTAACAGTAACAGAAACACTACATGTAACAGTAACAGAAACACTACATGTAACAGAAACACTACATATAACAGAAACA
Organism: Chaunax sp. Z400; assembly: GCA_037577475.1. Taxonomy (NCBI): domain Eukaryota; kingdom Metazoa; phylum Chordata; class Actinopteri; order Lophiiformes; family Chaunacidae; genus Chaunax; species Chaunax sp. Z400. Next base: position 4,258,514 of record CM075191.1, on the reverse strand, counting down.
CTACATGTAACAGAAACACTACATATAACAGAAACACTACATGTAACAGTAACAGAAACACTACATGTAACAGAAACACTACATGTGACAGAAACACTACATGTGACAGAAACACTACATGTAACAGAAACACTACATGTAACAGAAACACTACATGTGACAGAAACACTACATGTAACAGAAACACTACATGTAACAGAAACACTACATATAACAGAAACACTACATGTAACAGTAACAGTAACACTACATGTAACAGAAACACTACATATAACAGAAACACTACATGTAACAGTAACAGAAACACTACATGTAACAGTAACAGAAACACTACATGTGACAGAAACACTACATGTAACAGAAACACTACATGTAACAGTAACAGAAACACTAAATGTAACAGTAACAGAAACACTACATGTAACAGTAACAGAAACACTACATGTGACAGAAACACTACATCCAACAGAAACACTACATGTAACAGAAACACTACATGTCACAGAAACACTACATGTAACAGAAACACTACATGCAACAGAAACACTACATGTAACAGAAACACTACATGTGACAGAAACACTACATCTAACAGAAACACTACATGTGACAGAAACACTACATGTAACAGAAACACTACATGTGACAGAAACACTACATGTAACAGAAACACTTCATGTAACATATCAGATTTGCCCATGGAAGTGACAGGGATGTCCAGATGTCATGCTGTCCAATGGGAGTCATTATCATGTGAATAGGAGGAGGGGCCAAACTGAAGGCTAACCTTGTAACCTTCTTTTTCCTTTAGCTCCACTATAGGCCCGAGTCCCCAGGATGATGCTTTTGTGCTTTCCTTTCTATGATGATGCTAATTATTACTGCAACACTGACCAATCAGAGCTCTGCTCCTCCTCCTCCTCCTCCTATACCAGCCATCTAACCTGAGAAGTACTGTTTAGCTGGAATTAGAAATGATGTGACTGATTCACTCAGTCACACTGATGTGCACATGCATGCACTTAAGCAGACAGACACACACCTCCACTCACTTCCTGTACACCTCTTCAGCCTGCTTACACCTACATACATGCTTCCATAATACCCGATTAGCATTTGACAGCATTCTTTTGTTGCGATGAGGTCAATCTGTGAGTCACTTTTTGGACTGAGTTCAGTTTTACAAACTCTGACATGTAAATTTACATTGTTGACCTGCAGCAAAGGTCAGCAGTGTTGAGCTCTGGTGGGGTGATACTTCTGTGTCCAACACAGTGGTAGCTTGTTTTAGCTAATACCATTTCATAGTATGTTAAAAGGTGTCCAACCATCAAATGCACAGGAAAATTACATTCCTAAAATTCTCTGAACTTGGATTTAGTTGTTACTGTAAATTTTACTCCGACAATGGAAATCTAAACACAGAACTGGTTAAAATCTGGTTAGAAATTACTGTAGTTTCATGTTTAAAAATGTTAAGATGCTGTGGCCTCAGAGAAAAGCTCCTAGGATTGTTCTGGCACTCAAACCCCTCCACCAAGATAAGGTGGCGATTCATGGAGGTGTTAAAATGACCATCTCCATCATAATTTCCATATTCCCTTGTCGATGATGAGGGAGGTCATGTTTTTGCAAGCATTGGTTTGCTTGTCTGTTTGCAGGATTACTGAAAATGTTATGAATGGTTTTTGATTAAAGTAGGTTTATGGCCCAAAGAACAATCCATTAGATTTTGGTAGTGATCCGGATCATCATCTGGATCCAGAATATCTTAAGTTCATTATTTTCATTGCAGCACAATTACAAGATTCTAGCTTCTAAATTCATAATTCCTACAATGATTGAACAAAAATGTCAGATGACATCACTATAAGATCTAGCAGTCTGGTCCAGGAGTCACATTATGACGGTCAAACTAAAATGGGACCATTGCTTCAGGTGCAATGACATAATGGGGAAACTGAGCTGCCTTGACAGAGGGATGGACTCTGACTGCTGTCTAGTGTCTTCTTCTGAACAACTGGTTTTGTTTCTGGTTCACAACCTCTTCTTCTTCTGCTATTTTTATTACAGACTTGCTTTCAGTAGTCTGTTGTGCCAGCTCCTGACAAAACAAGCATGGTGGAACCGTGCCTAGTTTGTGTTTTCCTTCTTTTCTTTCTTTTCAAACATTTGCTTGGCAACAAGATGGAAACAGCGACTGAGCATGTTGTCTACTTCTGATCTCAGTGTTAAATAGATTTAGACTTGCACTGAACTCCTCTCAGCTGCAGAAACATCTCCACAAAGAAGAGCAAAGCTTGTCAGTTTGTGTGATGTGGTCCCAATACTTAAGTATGATTGACTCTGCACATGCAAATATGCTCATATGTGCATGAATCAGAGCATCCTTCTCTGCCAGCACCGTTAGAGGCCATCATTCTTCCATTGTCTCCCGGTTCTCATTGGCTGTAAAAAGAAGATGGTGATGTGCCAGACGTTGCAAATGCTTGGCATCTCCACACAGCTCATCTTCAAGCACTTTTTTCCCATTGTGTCCTCCTGCCCTGTGCTTCATGTGGTGTCAGTGTATGAGCTTTATGTTGAGCCTGAGCCAGAGATAGGGGAGGTAGAGAGGGTAAGTGTGTCGTACTGTGCAGCCTCCTCCTTTTTCTGCCCTCGATGGTCTCTCATTGTACGGCACGCCGCAGAGGAAACACAAGTGCAGCCATAGCTCTGATTAATTGGCTATCTGCAGCTCAGCAGTTCACTCTCCTAATTACGTTCCTTTAATGGGAATCCGGATCAAATTGAGAGAGCTCTTATCTTGTTATTGCACTTTAAATTCTATCAAGTGGTCACACATGGTTTGTCAAGCATGTGTCCCTGTATGTGTGTCCAGTCCACTTTTAGCATTTAAACCAAAGACATCATAGCAGCGAGTGCCACTTCCCGACCCTGTTGCTTCCTCTCAATTTGCTACTTTTGATATCTTTTTATACTCTTATTACTATGTGGAGCACTGGCATTTTTTTTTTTAAAGGAGGTAATTTTGTGGTTTCCGCATTATGTTCTAATCCACTGCTGGAGCTGCAAAGTCACAGATGGTTGACTCTGGGCAGCATGTGAAAATAAAGCTTGTGGGTTGGATTCCTCATATTATTTTTAGGAGGAAAATTTCAAGGCAATAAAGTCTTTCAAGTTAACTCATGTGATCAGCCAGACTTAATAAGGCAGCTTGAACATGATTTGACTCAGAGATTGATTTTTGGACTCAAATATGACTTAAATATAACTCTGTGTGTTTATTGAATGTTATTCTGCTTAGTCTAAGACAGGAGGAACCATTATAAAGGTCAAGGGTCAGTTGTCCCACATCAGTTTTTCAATTCTAGAGTTTAAAAATGTAATTTCATGTCAAGATTTCTATGTCAATTTTGTGACATCTTACCATGTTGAGAAAAAGTACAGTTTAAATTCAACAGGCTGCAAACTGCCTGCAAACGGCTCATTATTTGTTACATCTGCTTTTTAATCAGGAGAAATAAGTGAATGAAGTAAAGACAACTGTGATCGCACCAGATGATATGTGATAATTCATCTGTCAGTAAGTCTTTGGTGCTAGGACTCTTCAGGGAGATAGTAATCTAAAGTCATCTGAGCAGCAGCGAGATAAATCCGCCATGGAGTCCAGACACTGGTGGTGGTGGTGGCTGATGACTCTGCTGAGAGTGATGAAATGATGAAGCCGTTGAATCTGTGAAGCCTGGGCAGTGATGGGGGGGGAGAGGCATGGATAACAGCAGCATGAATGAACTAGAGGTAAAGAGAGAATCATATTTAAAAAGACAGCCATAATATTAATGTAATCTAAAAAAGAATAATAATCAAGAATAATTTAATTAATTCCCATTTCCTAAGTGGGCATGGCTGCCTCTCCCACCCATCCCCACTGGGCAGTATTCTTCCATACATCCAAGTGTATAAAGTGACATCACAGTCAGACTGAGAGGGCAACAATCTGTTGTTGAGATCCTAATTGGGCACAGAGATATGCTCTGACCTACAGATGTATTTCCCATGCACTACCCCCTGAAAGTCCAGTCCAGTACACAGCTAGCGACCAGTGAGATGGCAGCTGAACCGCATCACGCTCTCGACCTCTACATCTGTCACATCAGTTCACTAATTAAAAGCAAACATCTGCTGGTCATGATGGAGAGGAGTGAAGAGAGTGAATCTGCAGAGCCCTCAAAAGACTGATGCATCTACAGAGAGTCCTTCACTGCAGCACCCAAACAGTAATGGAGCAGGTACAAATAATAATGTATGGACTTTTTTAATAATAATGTTCTGTAACAGTAATTAATAAGTGCTGATCATTTTCTACTCATTCTTCACCACATGCATATGGCAACAGTTTAAATATAAGTATATTCTAGTATTATTTTAAGTATTTTCTGTAAGTATATGAAGACTTAACATTTAATAATAATTGATAAATCATGGAAGAAGAGAAGAGAAGAAGAGAGCTCCATATAAATACTTTATTCATCTTAAATGACAACTACAGGTTTCATCTTGAAATGAAAGTCATATTTTGATTTGCTTAGAATGTTACTAATTCTATAATTATGCCAACAATTAATTCATTTGATTTCAACTTTGTTGAACTTCAACCTGCAAACTGCACCAGTGAACAACAGCACATCATTCTGACCCTTAAGGAAGAAGGAGAGGAAATGACCATTACTCATTAGCTGTTTTGCACCATCCACTTCTATTTAACTGTCCTCTGTTTGTTCAGGTCCACATGGTGGATGTGCACTAGTTCAGAATCATTAAGTTTTCAGACCAAACACTTCTGTTTGCATTTGCACCACCAATAGGAACATAAAAGTGATAACGGTGTCGAACATCTGTCCCATGTTTTGTTCATTTTCTTAAGGCTACTGTCACCAGCTGTTGTGTACATGGTCAACCTGGCACACAGGTATTTAAACCATAAACCACCCCATTCGTTGGTGTCTGAGGGGCCTTCAAACTATTTTATGTTTCTCAAACAGGACTTTCTGGATCATGGTTCAGTCTTTTACTGGTACTGATCTTGACACCTTCAGTTTGGACACATTCTGAGGCTGCTTTTTTTACATTTCTGATTTGATTCCTAGGGACCATCCATAAACTGTTATTATTGTGAGGCACTCAGTGCACTCATCACAAAAAATAGCACCCATACAGCCTGATTCTTAAATGTCAGCACAGAATTTGATGTATGTTTGAAAACTGTGCCTGTTTTCACAGACAGGATGGCCCAGATTCTGAAGTTAAACTATCTGCAGTCACGTCTCACCTAAATTATTTTGTGACTGAGGGGGTTTGATTTGGGGAGGGGGCATGATCTCCTCCTTTCTCACCACTAATCCCTTCCCCTCGTGTCTTTCACATATCACACCATTTATTTTCTCGTTTGTTCATTTTGCTATTATCAACCGCAGCTTGAGAAAAATTGATTGACTCACTTTCCTGGGTTTTTTTATGTTAGCGTTGTGTTTTATAAGATATAAAAGCTACAATACAGTATATAACTGAGCATTTATAGTACACATAAATATGTAGTACAGTATTATAGACAAAACTGCTACAAGAGGCACAGAAAAAAGGTGTAATTACAAATCTGTCAGCTAGTTTAGCAACACAAACAGTGCCATGGATCTATCAATGCACAGCAACGTTGGACTATTGATATTTCAGTGCCGTGCTACAGATTCTAATATTCACAAACCTCAGATAAAAGATGGAGTCAAGCAGACTAGACTAACATATTTCGATAACAACAACGTCACCTCCTATTAAATGATGACTTCATTTCCTCTACACATGCTTTTCTGTGTCCTTTTTCATTCTGGAGCAACAATTTGACTCTATTAACCCAATGAAACTGTGAATCCATTGATTCTGCTGGTGACATGCAGAAAGCATGAAAAAGATGGAGACAGAGATAAAAAAAAAAAAAACAGGTTCAACCTCAATCCTAATTTGTGCTCAGATCAGTGAACACGGTGCTGTCGGAGGAGAGTGGACAGCCTCTGTCTCTGAACCAATCATATCAGTGGACCATGACATCACCGCCCCTTCTCATCCTGTTCCTCTTTGTTATAGCAGGTCACTGCAGTCCCTTGGTCTGTTCCCAAAGGGTGTGTATATGTTATTGTCAGATGTCCACTGTGTGTTTTTGAAATGACATTTGTGTAACTGAAGGCAGACCATCTGTGTTACCTGCAACCAAGCATGCCCCAAGGTGTGCTGGTATTGTTCAGGGACATCTTAAGTGTCTACTGAAGTCTGACTATTTCCTGCCTGTGTGTTTGCTTGTTGTTGTTTTTTTTAAACGTACAGCTCCATGGTTTTTTTTAGTCATTCTCAATAAATGTTTTTCTCTCTTGGTGGGTAGGTCAGAACTCTGATGACATCTCATTCTGCACAGTTTCATATTGCAATACTCATGTGATTGACAACAGAATTTCAGATGATGTTAACATGAGGAATATGACGGGTTTTGTCATTTCATATTCCTTGGTTTGCTTTGTGAGAAGAAGTGGATGAAATGGATGAGTGGAGCCATTCAATAATTCCTCGCTCTCCTCTATTGCCAGTTGAAAAACAATAATGTCTTAAAATGATGGTGAACACAGAAGAAATGTAAGTAGTGTTAACACTACTTGATTCCACTTGACACAGTTGTGTTGGTTTCCACCTACAACACAGCCACCGGAGCTAATCATGGCCATTCTAGACGATGCTTGTAATTCCACTATGACATGTTTCGTAAGCAGCTCTTTGTTCAGCTCTAGTGTTAGTGGAGAATCTAATCTGTTTTCAGAATATAACACCCTGTGCAGATTCCTGATTGTATATCACATCAAATCAAAGAAGCCATTTATCTACGTCACCCGCTTTACCCATGGTAGATACATTTCTTCTTCTTCTTCCCGATTCAGTCACCACAGTGGATTTTTCCATCTGCATTGTTGATCTGGAACAGGTTTTACACCGGACGCCCTTCCTGATGCAAAGCTCCCCATTTATAAAGGCTTGGGACCCGCATCAAGACACTGGCTTGTGCACCAACCATGGCTGGGTTCATCCATGGTAGATACACAAAGTCAAAAAGACCAAACCAACCAAACTGGGCCGGCTTCTGAAACTCTCCCAGTGGACTATGAAAATGAGAGGATGGTGGAACAATCGGCGTCACGGCCAGAACGCAAAACAGCTGGGCCCGCTGGTGTCAAACTGTCAGAACTGATTTTTCTGTAGCTTGTCAACGCATGCAACCAATTGGCTTTCAGTAGATTACTATGTATGTGAAAATTAGGGGCAGCTGTAGCTCAGTGGTAGAGCAGTTTTACATTTATCAGAAGGTCGGTGGTTTGACCCCCAGCCCCTGCAGTCTACATGTTGAAGTGTCCTTGGGCAAGATACTGAACCCCAAATTGCCCCCAATCGCTGTTCCATTGGTGTGAATGGTTACTGCTCCTAATGAGCAGGTAATGAGCAGGTGGAGCCTTGTATGGTACAAATGTCACCACTGTATGAATGTTGGTGTGAATGGGTGAATGCTGGCTTGTTGTGAAGCGCTTGTTGTGAAGCGCTTTGAGTAGTCGGACTATAAAGGTTTTAAGATAAGATATCCCTTTATTAGTCCCACAGTGGGGAAATTCACAGTATTGCAGCAGCACAGTGTACAGAAGCACAGTGGGGGAGGGGAAATAATATAAAAAATACAATACAATAAAGGAGGGGGGTAAAGTGTCTAAAAAATATTTCACAAATACTATAACAATTATACTTATATTTTATATGAGTACAGTACATTTACCAGTCCATTTAGCACTTTAAAAAAAATTAAACATTAAATAAACACACTGATGAAAAATCTGTGTCCTAAGCAAAGACAAAAAAAATGAATTAATGGGACAAATCTGCAGTCTGACGTTTAAATTTACTGTAGGAACACTGAAAAAATGATTTCATATAAAGTAAACACTAAATTGTAGTCATTTAACATGCATTAAAGTTGTGATCCTTAAGGTAACAGAAATTAATGCTCCCAATCTTATATTGCACAGAGAACCAATTATATCAATGAGGAAAAGAAATATGGAAATAGAGTGGACAAATAAAATATGTGAACACCCACATTCCATGTTTGTGTGTTTGGTTTCTATATGTACTTAAAATAGAAAAAGGGGCAATAAAACTAACAAGAAACGGTACGCTGGCCGTCTGAGCTACGTATGCACATCTTGTCTGAAATGATATCCACATCTCTGGGTGTTGAACATGGATCCATGACATCACATTAGTCAGAAAGCCTAGGCTGCATCAGGAGCAGTCAGAGGATGCAGTCTGACAGCTGGACCCACAGAAAGAGGAGATAGTAGCCATCTTCAGACTGTATGTATACGTAGGTTCATGATAGCAGCTGCATTCATTTCATACATGACAGTGATTCAATGACTACGCTATAGGTGGGCGCACAAGTTTGTATGCATGTAGACACACAGCCAGATGAGATCTTCATTCACCATCTTTGCTGTTGATGTCTAGAGTCACATTTGTGATTTAAGCACTTCTATTGGCTCTAGTGGATGCAATCACAGCCAATCAGAGTGTCTGATTCGGAAGGTTTGGCTGTGAGAAATACTGAGTATACTTCTGCCTGCGTGCATCACAAAACATGCAGAGACACTGTCCATAATAATGAGCATTACTGATGAAACTTCCAATCACTTCTAGCTCAACACAAACAAATGTGTGCAACTTTCGGTGTTGACATTTTCCTTCGTTATTGTGATTTACAGTGATTATATCATAGAATAAGAACAATTTCAAGGTCTGTTTTTGTTTTTTTATTCTATGGTCTAATATCCCCTACAATAGTGTTTAAATTGTTTATTGAGTGACATATATAGTTATCTAAGGTTGTGCTGAAACTGAAACTGTGTAGTCCTTGATCATACTGTAAATAAAAAGACAATTCTATAAGGCAAAACACAAAGATATGCAAAAACGGAAAAGCCTTAATGTGGCTAAGAAACCTTCCATCGGTGTGGGGGTGAGAAAATCTTCACTTTTGCATGAACTCTATACCTTTATGTCTCATTGTCAACTAAATGATCCTTAACTAACATCATGAGGAATGAGGATGGAGAGCTGCCCTCACTACATCCACACAATGAAACATTCCCTCGTGGGGAAATGAAATGATCACAAACACATAGAATAAATACACCGACCCTCCCCTTTAGCCTTATGTGTCATTTGCAACATATCATGTGGGCTTTAAGACTCAGCCCACACTTAACATTTTGCTCTGGAGACCACGAGAGTCTGGGAGCAAATACACTGCATGTCGAGGCTCCCACTATCTCCCCCTGTCACGTTGATGGGCAATAACTTTCTATCCACCTTACGTAACACATAAACCTCTTAGAAATGCTTTGCCTCTCAGTGTGGAAATTGCTAATCCTTACGGATGCCTCGGTGGCAGGCCATTTTAATTTTCAATAACAGTTAACATTTTCCCAATGGCTGCTGTTTTTATCCGAAGCGCCTCAGAGTGCTGCATTCTAGGGCAGTTCCTTCGACTGCGCTCGACTCTCACAGTTGGCACTAATAGCAGTGCTGCCATCTTAACGAACTTCAAAGGGAGTTAAGTTGTGTATTTTGTGTGACGGTTGAGGCAGACAAAGAAAAAGACTGGTTTTAGTTGAACTCCACGCCGTCATGTCAGCAAGTCAAACCTCACAGTGACTAAACCGGGTTCTTTGTGTCTTTTTTTCTCCCTCCCCGGCTCTCTCCCTCCTTCATTCTCCTCGTCTCCTATCATAATAAACTCCAGACACAATCTCAGCCTTCACTTTTTTTTATTTCTGCCTTATTTCTCTCTTCATTCTCCAGATTTGATGTGGTTGTCTCTCGCCATTAATATCATATTAGAGCAATGTGGCAGAAATGTTAAGAGGAGTGAAATTACACACATGCGTGCACAAGAGAGAAAACAGATAAATTCTGTAAAGTAGGATCCTTTTGTTCTAAAAGTGGGAGTATGATAACATACTCTCTTTACCTCACTTTCACACACACACACACACACACATTGATCCCACTACAGTAAAAAAAAAAAAGCTTAATTCACTCTCCTATAAAAGGAAGCATAATAACATACACTGTCTGTCTCTCCCTGTCTCACTCACATATGCACGCCTCAGTAAAAATAGACTGTAAATGCTCACAGTAGTGGCTGCCATCAATAGTGAAAGCGATTGCTGCAATGATGTCGATGGGTGGAGGCGGGGTCTCTGCCATAACAGACGTACCAGACAAGGGGGAAAGGCATCATTTTTCTTATGCAAGGCAGCCTTACACAGCGTTACTGTAATGTTATTATCTAAATGAATGGCTGCCAGTGGTACGTAAGAGCTGGAATTTGAGGGCCGTGATTGGCTGAGGGGAGATCAGGTCAGATTACGTCCCTGTCCCTTCCTCCCTTTCTCCCATTATTGATTCCGTACTCGAACTTGGAAAAGTATCCGTCTGATGCCAGTAGGGATGGGATTTGACAGCATTTTGTCTCCTCTGAGTCCAATATTGAATCTGATATTAATCTATTTAAATCCTATCGAATGTTTTCACTACCTACACTGCTCCGCCCACGGCTCTCTTGTGTAATATCTAATTTATTGATGTCTCTATTACACGGATACAAGCATGTGGTGGAGGTATCAGGCTGCAGCTGCAGATGGCCTTGACAGTTATGGCACTTTAAAAATCTCAGCACAATTTGCATCATAAACCGTACTCATCCTCATCAGCATGTCGTTTCTCATTCAAATCTGAACACACTGACATGATACACACGTTTTTAGATTTAGTGTGACTTATATTTTCCAAGGATATCATTACCTTAAAGAAAATTAATGAATCCATGTGTAAAACATTGGAATTAAGAATCAAGTGATGGTTGTCTGTATGTCCTGCATGCCTACACTACAAACATGGATTGCTATTGCCAAAAAATTAATCCAAGTAAAATACAAAAGTAGAGAATGCAAATGAAACACAAAGGAATAGTTTCACATTTTTGGAAATACACTTGATCTTACTGCTGTATTGTCTACACAACAGAAAGCTGCAGCCAGCAGCCAAATGAATGATTTTTTGTCTTTTACAGCTGATCAAATCTGCCAGGAACAGTTGAAAAAAATCAACATTCATTGGCTAAGAATGATGATCCAAAGATTTTTAAATCTACCAAGAATTGCAGGTAAACCTGATACCATTATGATTGAAACTGCATCATTTGCCATGTGAAAATAAATAGCTTGACAAGTATAGCAATAGTAAGCAAGGGGGCGGAGCTAAGTGAATGGTCACATTAGACTGGCCTTTAACTAATTTTCTGCAATTATCTTCTGCACACAGGATGCTAGCTGACCACGAAGGAACAAACTATGAAAGGGAGAGAAAACAGCAGAATGAGATCAGTGGAGTAGAGAAAAAAACATGGTTAATAGATGGAAAATTTAAATTTATTTATTTATTGTTTTAACTTCCTATAACAACCTTATAAAACTCAACAACATGATTAAAAATATACAAGAGATGTGGTGTTATCATTTATTTGGTGTTCACTGCACTGGCAAGAACACTGAGCTACGTTCTGCAGCTCAGTCCAGCTGATGAGGAGCTGCCACTGGTGTCACTGGGGTTAAGGTTTGACCAGTACAAGGTTAGGAGATGGTTAAAAAAGCCCCCATCTCACAATGTCAAAGAAAGTGGGAAAAAATGGATGCACTACAAAACTTAATGGGTTCTTCTCTGCCACATGCTCAACCAACAGTAAGCATGTAATCATGCTTACGATCCAACAACCAGCTGCTGAAAACACAACCTCCTTGGCACATTCAAAAGCACTTGTCAAACAGATACTTTTGGATAATAGGCTGGCAGATGCGATGGCCAATCAGATTTCAAGGATGACCAGGCCCTGCTACTGGATACGCCCCTGCGCCTACTTTAAAAAGGTTCCACGTACATAAGATATTCATGCAGGGCCCCTGACGTGGCCTACAAAATGGATTTACCTGAATTTTTGCATAGAGGTTAAATGCAAAATCCCCTATAGCCCATAGCTGTTGCATCTATTTGACCATTTTACATTTTAAAAGAAAATCTGTCTCTTGTGAGTTCCCCAACATAATGGAAGAGCAATACTAAATAGATGGTGTTTCCTGGAACTCAGTGAACCAGTCTGTTCCTATCTTAGTCAGTCCTGGGCATTCAGCTATGGGTCCACTGGTGACACAACTAGGACTCAGAGGGTGTATTTATTCCCTCTACCACCTTTAAACACCATTATAGAGATAGTAATCAGAGTACTGTGAAGGAGAGGTCAGAAAAAAACATCAGTCTGACTAACAGACAATACACAACTATTACATGACAGCACCGACTCTGAGGTTATGTTTAAATGTTTCCTTTATTTCCACTGAATGGATTCACGTGCACTCTCACACATGCACACCTCTCCTGACCCTGAGGAGTCTGGCTGTGTGACTTTAAAAGTGACTTTAGACCCAACAGTCAGAAAAACACCCTGAAGTCTGAGCACAGCGTATTAAATTCAGGACTATTACTGTGACAGTTGCTATTTGGGGATTTTTATCCAATAGACGCTTCACACAGTGAGGAAGAATCAAGTTTCAAAAATCATCAGGAAACATTATCTAAGGCTCAGTATCTCCAGATGTGTGAGTCAGTAGCTGTTATGCTATCTGTGTCTGAGTTCATTTGAACACTTTGTCAAATACAGGAAGAATTAGTTATCAGCAGTTCTGTTCATTTCTATTCTACTATTCATGATCTGCATTTCCAGCAATGTTTCATCATTTTTCTCGCCTGACATAAGAAAGGTTGGGGGATATATTTGTCAGTCATCATCAATCTATCGTTTTTTTGTCCAGAGACATGCATACCAGCTTCATTAAACTATATACATATATTAATCACTTATTTTAATTTGATAGATTCATTTTAGAATTTCTACAAATTCTATTTTTGGCGGTGTTCATGTGTTACGGTCCCAAAATCAATCACGGCTCAGAGGAACCCATAACACATGAGACGCCATGAGAAGGCCTCAAACCATACCATGCTTCTACCCTAACCTGAAACACACCAACTTACCTAACAAGAAACAAACCAAAAGCTCCCAACTCAGCTAATAATTAATATTATATATATATATTTACATGCAGACTGGTGGCACTCTCAGCCAATCAGCATGGATGCTGTATTACATCATCCCCACTGTGTTGGAGCCAGCTGTTATGAGTTAGGCTCAGCCAATCGGCACAGGAAGAAGGGAGACGGCAGACATTACTCACATGACATTAAATACATAAGTGAACTGGGGGAGAGCGTGCCGGCGTGGAGACATGCTTAACACCATAAATAATAATAAACTAGTGATAATATGGTTTATAACACAATATACAATATAATTCCTAAATACTTTATACAGATGAGAGATTGTAAAATACATTTTAGAAATGTGTTTTGATAAACTACGGAAATGGTTACTGAAAGGACAGGCATATAATTTACATTGTTAGAATAACTGTACCGTTCATACAGTGTGTTTTTGTTTTTATCATGTTTTGCTGTATGTATGTATTCTTATGTTGTATGCATTGTATTATGTTATGCATATGTGTCGGACTCCAGTAAGAACAGTGGCAGCATTTGCTGCAGCTAATGGGGATCCTAATAAACCAAACTAACCTAAACCATGGAAACATGATGAAGGTGAGTCAGAGGGTGGTCATGTTCTCTGGCATGTATCTGGCAAAGTATACATAGTTTCACCAAACTTTAACACATAAATTATCCATATGAGAAGTTGTTTATTTTAATTTATTTAATTCATTAATGAACACAGCTGTAAATGTGCCAGAGTTAGCCACGAGGCTATTTGTCATCTGTAGTCCCTGGACAGATGTTAAACAGTCACCTTAAAAAAACAGAATATAAAATTATAATTGCTAAATTACTCATCATTGGTGAGCATGCAGAACAAAGGTAGGAGGAAATATTAAAGTTAAATGAAAAGCCACTCAGGACACAATACTACAATGTTAAGTACTAATTAAAACATGCACTGCAGGGACTAATGAAACACAACAAAAACAAATGAATGCACAGTCATAATGTTAATGTTAATAGAAAACATGGACTACAGACGACTTTGTGCTACATGGTTAGAATAGAAAATGACAGACAGACAATATAAAAAAACAAACAAATCAGTTTGGCACAGAAAAACAATAATAGAAACATGCAAGCAGGTACCTGAGGGCAGATTGACAGTAGCATAGCGACAGGTAGCAACTAGAGAAGTGTGGCATAGTTAGTGATGACAGAGCTGAGTACTAATGAACCTTTTCTTTAAATGAGCTTGAACTTCTCTAATATTAGCTGGGATGGAGTTCTATTGTAGAGCCACTTTAACTTACTTTAATTTTCCATGAAAAGATGTTTTAGGGACGGTCATCTTCTCCATAGCATATATCCAGAACAATATATCCTCACCATATGTTAAATACTCATAGACAACATTTTGGGGGATGTCGGAGGGATATCTTCAGATGACTCTTGTTCTTCATGTTTTACATCATGCTGTAATTAACAGCACAGCATATGGCCTCCTGCCAGGGTGTGTGAGACATCTGCTGACACCTCTGCCCCCCCTGGTGCCGACACAAGACAGACCTCACCCTACGTGGGTGAGGTCTCTGTCACCGATATATTACTTCCTGTGAGGAAGATTCCTCAGCATTCCTGACTGCAGGTGGAAAAGACATCACAGTGCTTCCTCTGTTAGGACTTCATCTGTTCAGTCTTTCAGCTGCTTAACCTTGACTTCGATGTGTGTGGCAGAATGCATCAGGTATCATATCATTTATTTGGTTCATTCATCATTTCCATGCAGCCACACCGTCGGGATATTCCAGAAGCTGGTCTGGCCTAAATACTCATGCAAACAAGGCTGGATAAATAATCCCCTGTGATCCACGATCACCATGCAGGTACACAACCATGTTTGCCAACACCTCCATAAATTGGAGCCATCCATTATTTTAACCACAGACATGTAATCTGTGTGTGACGGCGTTACGAATGCATCCATCAACATGAACATGTTTGCATAGAGGAGGATGTGCAAACAAAAAGAGGGAACAGTGTATGGCAGGAAAGCCCTTATGAGTAACGGCAGCTTCTCATTTAAGAATATCCTGCTGCTCTAACCTGCCTGTTGTTTCTGCAGAGCTTTATCTGGAAAAGAAGAAGAGTTTGGGATTGTTGCATCTTTTTTTGTGTCCTCCGTTTGATTTAAATGCCCTTACCTTCATTTTGATATGATGATAACCTTATTTTTTATCTTTGGGTCATGAAAAGAGTCACAGACACAAACTAAAATGGCTATCAGTGGAGAGTATGCCTCCATCAGGGCCAAACAATCCCACACACATGTGGTTAGCTTGGCTAACGGACGCCCCAGAGGGGTTGTTTCCATTATTATTGAACATTGCAGGTAGGCCTTCGTTACGTATAAAATATTTGAAGGACCTCCTTGAAACTTGGTGGAAAAGTGAGGCATGTTCCAAAAATGCAATGAATACATTTTGTGGTAGATCCAGATAAAAGAGTGGATCTATAGTTTTTTAATTTTTATATCACTTCTGCATCCATTCATTATGTTACTTGGTCGATATTTCAGTTTCAGTCTCAGTGGTTGTGGTCAGTCAGCCAGTTCTGATATGGATAGTTGTATTAGGTTTGGTTGGTAACTGTCTATCCCAGCTGACTTTGAGCATGAGGCGGGGTTCAGCCTGGACAAGTCACCAGTTCATCACAGGACCATATAGAAAGACAACCAACCATTCAGACTCACATTCACACCTATGGTCAATTTAGAGTCATCAATTTACCTCTACTGCATGTTTTTGGTGGTGAGAGGAGAGAACCCACACAGACACGGGGAGAACATGGAGACTCCACACAGAAAAGTTCCAGATCCTCAGGTGGATTAGAACCCAGGACCTTCTTGCTGTGAGGCAACAGTGCTACCCACTGCACCACCGTGCCGCCCCAGGGTGTAATTTAATTAAAAATAATTATTGGGCCATGGTAGAGATATCTACGCTACAGAGTGTCCTCCTAGCTCTCAACCATTTTCACATTACACAGTATTCAGAACCTAGCTTTAATATACATAAATACTTTAAAAGCATTCAAGATTAAAAGGATTCAATAACAAATGAAGGTGACTTGGAAATTTTATTTTGCACTTTGTGCCCCATTCTTATAGTGGAATTCACCATATTTTAAGGACAATCATGGGCAATACAGATTGTATAAGTTTGTCTTTATCAGGAAAGAAGAAGAAAAATTCTCTCCTGAAAGAAGAACAAGAGGACCACACATACAACTCACACATACAACACTTGATGACTCGCTGATTTGTTGTCTAATTCTCACCCTGAATAACTCCAAGCAAGGTGATTAATTGTGTAAGCATGAAAGTTGTTTTTCTAAATATTTTCCCTTCTCTCTTCCCTCAAACTGAAGTATCAGGTGTTCAATGACACAAAAACACATAAACACACACAGACATCTTGAAGCAGCTGGTGTGAGCTGTGTTCAGGCTGTGAGCACCGCAGGATGGAGTGACTGCTGAGATGAAGGAGGAGGAGGTGAAGGGAGGGGATGTATGACAGTGACCTCCCTCAGGGTCTGGCCCTCCTCCACCTTGTTCTCTTCTCCACCGCATGACTGAGGATTTATCTACCTGATTACCCGGCAGGTATCGCACCTCCCTGCAGAAACCGCTCAGGGGTTCACTTCCTGACCCATAGCAGCATTCTAACATTAGCTGCTTATAAGATCCTGGAGTTTTGAACAGGTTAGGACCTTCCTTTTCCCAGGAGCAGCTGTGTGTTTGCTCCTGAGCAAGGCACTTACTTCATCTGTTGTAATGTAGATGTGAGGTGCTTTAAGAATCAGTTCAGCTGCCATTTGTTTACCTGTTTACGTGTAAAAGCAGGTGTAATAAATATGACATAAGGAAGGGAGGAGGTAAGGTGAAGCCGTTTGACAAAGTCTACATAGGGAGGATGAATAGGTCAATGGAACATCTGCCTCTGGCATGGGATTCTGAGTGAAATACCTGTAAATAGAATAGTATTTTAAAAGATCAAGTCATGCAAACCTTTAAATTCAGGTCCACAAACCATTTCTGCAGAAATGAAAAAAGCTCCATGGAGCTTCACAGAAAAACAAGGTGTTGTAGCATTCTTCTAAAGAACTGAAGAAGATGGGACTTGTTTTAAAATTTTAAAAAAGACCAGAAACAAACATAAAATGACTCCATACATCCGTACAGTATAATCCAAGTCTCCAGAAGCACCATGATCCCAAACTGATTTAAAAAGACTTTATTTACACCCATTTTAAGCTGAAATCCTCGCTGTAGCCTCTAAGCTTAAAGCGTTAGCCGCATCCAGTCTAAGGTGAGCGCACATAACTTCCAGGTAGCAGGCAAACACTGAAGTATGCAGAGATTGGAAGTTCTTGTTGAGCTCATCTAGGGGTGCATACGCACATATTCAAGCTTGTACTTCTAGCTTGGAGGCTACGGTGAAGATTTCGGCTTAAAAAGGGTGGAAATAACGTCTGTTCTGCTGTGAAGTGTTTTGAAATCCTCTTCCAACCCTCCACTGTTATGGCGATGAGTCCGTCCATTCATCCATTTTCTTCCGCTCATTTGGGGTTGGGTCATGGTGACAGACAAAGAAGACTATTCCAAACATCCCTTTCGCCGACAACATTTTCCAGTTTTTCCTAGGGGATCCCAAGGCATTCCCAGGCCATATGAGATGTATAATCCCTCCATCGAGTTCTGGGTCAACGCCGGGATCTCCTTCCACTTGGACATGCCTGGAAAAACTCTAAAGGGAGGCACCCTGGAGGCAACCTAATCAGATGCCCAAACCACCTCAACTGATTTTGGACGCCTGTATCCGCGATCTTACTCTTACGGTCACTACCCAGAGCTCATGAGGTGAGAGTTGGAACGTAGATCGACTGGTAAATCAAGAGCTTTGCCCTCCTGCTCAGCTCTCTCTTCACCACGACGGTGCTGACACTGCAACTAATCGCCTGTCCATCTCACTGTCCTTTTACCTTCTCATGAACAAGACCCCAAGATACATAAACTCTCTCGCTTGAGGCAATAACTCACCCCCCAACCCGGAGGGGAAATCCACCGACATCCGGCAGAGAACCATGGCGTCAGATTTGGAGGTACTGACTTTCATACCAGCTGCTTCACACTCGGCAGCAAACTGTTCCAAGGTGTGCTGAAGATCACGAACTGGTGAAGCCAACAGAACCACATCATCAGCAAAGAGTAGAGATGCAATTCCAAGCTCCCCAAACCAGACACTCTCCTCGCCTCGACCGCACCTTGAGATCCTGTCCACGAATATCACAAACAGGATCGGAGACAAGGGGCAGCCTCGGCGGAGTCCAACACCCACTGAGAACGTGCTTGACTTTCGTCGGTGATTACATGATGATTCATTTTTGGGTGAATTGTTTCTTTAATGTAATCCTCTCAAGAACACAGTCACTTATTTTTGCTCTATGACAGAACAAGTTAGCAAGTTAGTCCTCAAAGCTCCATCTCACCTTTCTCTAATTCAAATGGATCAAACGAAAAAATGTCTCTGCATCTCTGAAAGGGGTAAAATGTCAAATTCTTCCAAAAGCACCGTGTTATTGTGTTAAAAAAAACTGTCCTGAAGGGGAAAATCTATTATCTGCATATTCTCTTCATTCACTGACACTTCTCTTGCTATCATGCACCCTCTTCAGAAAAGGCTTCTTCAAAGCATTGAGCCAAACAGGTGCATATTGATAAAGGCAAAAATAAGGTAAATACTTAGCTTATGCATGCAAACTGAGGTTAGAAATCAGGTCATGTAAGATTAAGAAAATATGAACTCCTTCACATACATTTTGAAAGATTTCATGGATTGTATGCAAAGGTTTTTTTTATGTCACTTTACCACTTTTGTCTTTGGATGTTTCCCAACAGTGTCCTCATATTCAGGACTTGAATTTCAATGAGAGGGAACAGTGCTCTCTTTTGTATTACACTCCTAATTTAGGCTGCTAATGAGGGTGTATCGTTACATAAAGTATGCAGTGCAGATTTAAATGAAAGCAAGGATGGAGGCAGCAATCTCTTGCTGACAAGTCCTCCTGCAGACTAAGAGGAGACGAGGCCCCTGGAGGAGACTGAGCTGGGAGTTAATGATCTTTCTGTATGCAAAGGCCACGGTTCAAAAGGCACCGGGATGATAGGAAGTGGCAAAACCCCATTAACTCCATGACAGAGTCTGCCACAAGTAATATGTTCTCTTCCGCTTTCTTTCTCTTCACCCTGGGTCTGGCTTTTCTCTGTTTCCTGTTCTCTGTCCCTCACTCTGGTCCTCTCCCTTCCTCCATCTCTCCTCCTTTCAGACTCTAGGATGTTATGTCTCAAGGTCCCTCTGCTTTTCTCTTTCTCAGGATGCCTCTTTTCCTTTCTTTTTCCTCTTCTATCTCCCTTTCTCCGTGTAGCTGTGTCTTCTTTATCTACCCATCTCTTTCACCTTTACCTCTCTGCTGGAGTTTCTCTGTGTGGCACTCGGACATCCAGTCCTGCACTACCAGACCCGACAGCTTCATCCCAGGAGCAGTGAGACGTCGGAAATCTCCAGCTCATTTCTGTACCACTTTACTCACATTGCACTAGAGCACTTTCAGTTTTGCTGAAAGTGTTGTTTACATCTGTTTACATCCATGCATTTTGTACCATGGTCTTGGTGATTGGATTCTGATTGGCTGCAGGGAGTCCATTCATGCCATATAATGGACCTTTATAAGGAGTTCCAGTGAAACTGTTAGTTCATCGTTCTAAATCTACATGTTGGCTGTGGACGTCTTGACATTAGAAATAAATTATATGAAAAAACAAAGTGAATATCAACCCCTCAGTGCCTCATCCTCACCACAGGATGGCGACTGTAACGCACAAGCGGCAAGCAGGCTACACTGCCCCTCTGAGCTTACTGATACTTTACAGGTGATCACATAAGAGATCATCTGATCCCACATCCCACTGGCTATTCAACTTTCTATTATTGTCTTTTTGACTAAAACTAAAATGTAATGTTCAACTTCTGAATCCAAGCCGTAGATAAAATGTGTTTTAATGAAGGCAGGTCAGAGTGAAACAGGTTTTCAAAGCCTGTTGGATGTATTTTTATCTTTGCTCTAGATGTCTGTTGATGCATCCTCTGCCTGATGGTGCACGCTCCAGATTACTCCCACTTTTGCTTTTTCTGAATAACAAAATTAGATTTTTACCCTCATCTTTAGATATGCTGTCAGAATTAAAGTATTAAATCTGATTAAAAGTCTTTGACTACTTAAACACCCAGATCAGAGAACTGACTTAAGCTTTGTTGAACAACTGCTGTTGCCTAATTTATGTCCATACATCACAGAATAGACTTAGAGTCCAGACTCAAAGGCAGGACCACAGACAGGGCATATGTCAGAAGCACCCAGCAAGACACATACTAATGGCCTGGACGTGCTGCCATTTAGTCCTTGTCATACCCAGCCAGCTACAAAATGCCACCAAATGCATGTATATAAATCACCGGGGAATGGAGGACAGAGAGGAGATGCTGTGTGCATGTTTAGCTCTGATTTATTGTTATAAATAGAGAAATATTCAACGACGCATTACATAGTCAAACGATCTCCTTCGACTTAAGACATAAACTGACCCCAAGGTCAGAGAAAGACTCACTGAACTAGAAAAAAAAAGAAAGAAATTAAGACAAAGAAACGTGGAGAGGGAACTGAAAAGGAGACGGATTGTCACAATACAGTACCTGTAAATTCATTAGTTTACTTGTGTCCTTTCAAATGTCAGTAAAAATCATTTGACTGATGCTACAAGACATCCAGAGTAGAAGGGATCAGACTCTCTCTCTCTCTCATTTGTCTCTACAACACAAACACAAACTTTAACCAACCTGTTTGGTGGTACCCAGCTCTAAAATGGGCAGAGAAGAGGAAGATTTAGCGACAGGGGCCTCTGCTTGCTGGACTGATGTTGACAAATGAGCTCAGTCACGGGGCATTAGCCTTTCGCTGTCACAGGGGAGTCCACTACTGCAATAATACCAACCTTGGTTGCTCACCTACAGTCAGATCTCCACAAAACTGTTATCTGTCTCACTGAGGCGACCAAATTGTGGTGGTGAACGTTCAAGCGGAAGAACTTCTACCACAGAATATCATTTTATTTTCCCCATCTTCCCACCAGCCTGTGCATCTTACACTCCATTGTGCTGAAAGGAGGAGAGAGATGTTTAGTTAAGAGACGCAGCACTGGAGACACACCTGCAGTCATATTAGGGGGAATAGTGGTGAACTGTTGCCACCTACTGGCCAAACAGGAAGCTACAGCAAGCAGTGTCGTCATGGCTGGAAAATCAACCCTCATATTTATAATCCGGTAAATTCTACATTTATACTCTAAATTCATACGTTTCAGATGAAAATGTTGTATTTTCTCCCCTATATATAAACTAAAGTTACTACTAAAGTGTGTCCTGTGTACATTTGATTGGCAGACTAGTTATCTATACACCTCTTTAAGAACTGATTTTAAGATCTCATTGATCACCAACAGGCTCCTCGTGACCCTGGCTCCTGATTACATTTCTGACCTTTTAATTGAACCTTATCACTTTATGAAACGTAGTCTGGGATCCTCTGGATCTTCTGTTCGTTCCTAAGTCCAGGTTGAAAAACTAAAGGGGAGACACAGCTTTAGGTATTAGGGCCCCGAATCTCTGGAATGACCCGCCTGATGTGTCTGAGTCAGTGTCTTCTTTTATTGGAAAGAATATCCTGATTTTTTTTTCATTTGGTTTCCTTAATTGTTTACTTTGTAAATCTTTAATTGCTTATTTTTGAATTTTAATGTGTCTTTGTAATTTCCCTCTGTGAAGCACTTTGTTTTGATAAGTGATACATAAATAAAGTTTATTATTAATATTACTATTATTATCCTGAAATAATCTATCTGAATGAATCGATAAAGGTAGAGGCCTAATAATAATAATAATAATAATAATAATATTATAATAATAATAATATAATAATAATCATTATTGATCTAAATCTTTCTAAACTTCAGTTCTGACTGGTTTATTTAAGTCGCTTTCCTCTCAAAACGCTCCTTACAGGTAACTGAATAAATGTACATGTCGCATAGTTGAATAATGCGGAAAAGCAAGTTTAAAAAACACTGCATTTCACTTCCTTGTGCAGGGTTTCCTGCTCGTTCACACAACCTCCTCCTTGTACGCGGTACGAGACTGTGGCGCTGATTTGGCCCCAGACTTGGAGAATCCGCCCCTCGCAAGGAACCTGAAGGGTGTCACCGCTTCTCTTTGAGGGCCGCAGGACAGGAGCAGAGAGAATGGACAGAAAACCTTTATGAGGAATCGCTGCTTTGGATTTCCTTCCCTTGGAGGCACACCTCGCCTGCGCCGAGGACTCGTACCTGTGCGGACTTGCCCGCAGCCCATGTAGGTTGCGCTGTAGTTGGAGACGCAGGAGACACACCTTACTTAAGCCTTTTGCAGCTCCGCTGTGCCCCCAGCCCGCCCTCTATCTCTGTCTCTCGGGAAGCGAAAGAAAAACTCATCTGAATCCTGAAATGTCGGTAAATGACAGAGCGGCCCGAACACTGAAGGAGATCCTGCTAAACCCTGGAAATGACGCTTGCGCAGACTGTGGCGCACCAGGTAAGATAAATACGGGGAAATTAAACGTTGCTGCATTTCTTGATTTGTAGAGATGAGTGTTGGAGTTGGATTTGTGTCCCTGTGAGTTAAAACACGTCATGCCTTCATTACTGTACTTGATTAAAAGTGTACCAGACACTCCTTTTATGCACGATGTTATTCTGACCATAATTACGTGGCAAGGTGAGTTTAGGATCAGAGTGGGGAGCTTTCCTGGAGCACTTGAAGGCAGCAGTGCAGGTGAGGGCTGCAAGAGAAAAGACTTTCAGAGTTCAACAAGTCTTGTCATGCAGACGGCAGGCACACAGCCTCATCTGTGGATCTTCAGCCAACCGTGGAGGTCCTCATAGGTCCTGGATATGCTGACTGACACATTTCTGGAAGAATGGGGTCTGATAGGACGGGGTCTGATAGGATGGGGTCTGATAGGATGGGGCCTGGGTCTGATAGGATTGGGTCTGATAGGATGGGGCCTGGTTCTGATAGGATTGGGTCTGATAGGATTGGGTCTGATAGGATGGGGCCTGGGTCTGATAGGATTGGGTCTGATAGGATGGGGCCTGGGTCTGATAGGATTGGGTCTGATAGGATGGGGCCTGGTTCTGATAGGATTGGGCCTGCCACAAAGGAAACAGTAAATGGAAGAAGTGAATTTAATGTAGAACAATTTAAAGGTTTAAGGGTGGAACAAACTGCATCAAAGACGTAATGCCTCAATGGATATTTTTCTAAAACAGAAAATAGCTTCAGAAAAATCATGACTCTGATGGATCAAATCATTAATTATATTAGCAGCTTGCTAGGCTTAGCTGTAGCTTTAGCTGCTTCTCTCTCAGCTACAGTATCCCTTTGGGATTAATGAAGTATCCTGTATATAAAACATGTTAAAAAAGTTCCATTCTGGTCTTGACTTCATTTTGACCAACTATACAGTTACTATATGTTCTTAATGTTGCAGTACAGGAGATACGTTGCATTTAAGGCAGATTGAAATGAGGAAATCGCTGACTCCAGGCCCTATAGGCAGCTCGCTGCTATGGTTGAGCTGTGTGACAAAGATCATATCTCTGTCTCAGTCTTTTAAATCTGTATCCGAGGATGGCTGACTGCTTTATATACACTATGTACCTTCTAATACTGCATAAAGTGACAACTCAAGATCCAGCCTGTCTGGCCACATTAAGGCACATTTCCCTGTCATCTCCTCTGCTCCTTGCAGTCGGAGATAAAAGAGAGTCACTCTGAGTCACAAACTGAGGTGTGTGGATCCAGTGTGTGGGTTGGTTGATTTTAATTTAGTAATCTTCCTGTCACTGTTAAACAGTGACATCACCAGCCAGCAATGACCTCTAATCTGTCATGTGTAGAAATGTAAAGAATGTCCTGTTCTTCCTCCTCAGTTATAACAAGGTAGAGTCTCTCTCTTCACTGTCGGATGGCAAGAGCAGGAAGTTAAGACGTGTGAAAGCAAACAGATTCCCCCCATCATAGAGCTCAAAAAGGAAAAAGACGGGAAAATGACTCGATGAATATTTCTGGGTAAAGCAAACTTGGTTTCCTTTCAGCAGCTTCTTACGAGTTTCCCCCTACGTGTCCTCACAAACCGCTGGACAGAATTCAATGAAATTTCACTCATGCTCTGTAGGGAACCTGAGGATGTGCATCTCATAATTGGTTTCTTCATCTGGCTTACTTTTTCCATTTTTATGCACATTTGAACTTTGGAAATGTTCATGTCAGTTTGCTCACATTCACCTATGATAAAGGTTCTTAAATGGTCTTTCCACATTAACACAGATTCAGTTTTTCCAGCAGCGGGGGCATCGGTGTCCTTGGAGGTAGTTTCTTTGTTGTGGTAGAGACCCTCATGTACGGGCGATACATTACATTTCAGGCTGTCATAATGAAATTGGGAAATCTCGGATCCAGGCCCTGAGGCACACCATGCTGCTGTAGTTGAATATGATAATATCACTGCAAGGCCTGATGTCTTAAACTTTTAAACCATTATACTAATCTAATGGTCCATTTACGTGACAACAGTTCTTGCATAAAACGTTTTGGGGCCCTGAAAACTATTGAAAAGGGTCCCAGGGTGTTTGTTTTTTAACACGCCTCCATTACCGTCACCGTGTAAACTGGCAAAACACAATTCTTTCAAAAGCTATGACGACACGGCCCCATTTTGCACACACCTTTTACATTTTCAGTCTAATAGCCATGCACGTACATAACACATGGTCTTATTCTCTGGTTCTGATTTTGGAAAGTTACACTTCTTACTACTGGCCAGAGATGCATACTACAGTGTTTTCAACAGTTTTTGTGGATCTGTGGTCGTCATATGAATGCAGACCTTTTATTAAAAAAGCAAAACTGTTGTTGTGTAATCCGGACTTAATTCTCTATTCAGCAACTGTACTGGTTAAAGTGACAACTCTCTGTGTAAAGTTTGAAGATGGTCACATTATGGCATTTCTGCATTTCTGTCATTTCTGCTTCTCTACATCAGAGACAAATCTCCCTGGCATTGTTTAAACAGTGACACCACAAAAAAAATAAAAATAAACATCACTAGCATGACATCACCTTCTAGTCTACCATGTATGATTGGAAATGTGAAGAATGTCTGGTTCTTCCTCCTCAGATTACGTTGTGGTAAGCAGGTAGAATCTCTACACTGACAAGAGCAGGAAGGTAAGACGTGTGAAGTAAAGCAAACAAAAGACCGCTTGATAACAGAGGTCAAAAAGGAAAAAGACAGAAGAAAATAGGTTGAGAAATATTTCTTGGTCGAAAGCAAACATGGTTTCTTATCACGTAGCACCTACTTATGAGTTGAAGAACCTCAACAGGCTACGCCTTCAGCTATGGTGTGGTTTTTTAACACTGGAATAAATAACTGTTGTTAATGGTCTGATGGGCTTTTCTTACCTCCACCAAGGAGTTCATGTTTTCACCTGTGTTAGTTTTTCTGTTTGCAGGATCACAGAAAAACAGCTGAACAGATTTTGATGAAACGTGGTAGAAAGGTTGGGTATGTAGCAAAGAAGATTCTGTTACATTTTGGAATTAATCTGGAGAAATGGGCGGGGCCAAGATTTTGTTTTTTAGTACTTTTTTGGACATAGCAAGATGAGGCCTTTTTTCAGCATTTTTATCAATTACACAGAAACTACTCCACAGTTTTCCATGAAACCTGATAGAAAAGTGGGGAATGTGCCAAAAATGGAACCAACAAATTTTGCAGCAGATCCAGAAAAAATGGTGGGGATTTCATTTTTTTCGCTTATTTGAACAGAACCCTGAGGGCAGCCGCTCTGATGCTGCACATGTCTTGTTTGAATTTGGATTAGGGTTTAATTTAATTAAGCTGGAAGGAGCTGTTGGGTCTTGGGCTTGAGTCCTGTTCTAGTTCAATATGAGTTCTACTATCACTTTGAATATTTATCATCCAGTTTTTAAAAAAGGTTGTGTATTCTCTCGGGAAATCTTGGTTGTGCTGAAATTGATTTACCAATAAGACAATTTCCAGAAAATGAATAAAAAGATTTTTTTTTCTAACCAAATAATCAGTAATAAAAATGTAATAATTCATTCTGATGCCATTTTGGGTTCCCAGAACTATTTTTTCTTGCATTTTGTTGACTCATTTGTAGATAGATAGAATCAATAAATCATAGAATAATTATTATTTGCTTCCTGAATCCTTAGCCAGTCAAAACTCCCTCTTAGCTCCTCCATCTTTCTCTTCATTTGCTTCACTGACCCTTCTTATCCACATATCCACCTTCCACCGTTCTCCCTGCAGATCCCGGGTGGGGCTCCTGCTCCCTGGGGGTGTTCATCTGTCTGGAGTGTTCTGGGATCCACCGTAACATCCCTGACATCAGCAAGGTCAAGTCCCTGAACCTCTCCCACTGGGAGGACCACGAGGTGCAGGTGAGACCAGGAGTAACAACAAGCAAATGACTTTCAGTCTTGTTTTTGTTGTACTGTACCATGGTTGAGTGATCACGTGTTCTCAAAGCAGAGAAAAACAACACCACTTAATGTCTCCTATTAATGCAGAATGACATAATATTCTATTCTATAGTAGAATATTATTTATAAATGCACACCTGTTCTCAGGACTCATGTCTATAGCATCACCTGCAATGATCAACATGATGATCTGTCTAAATGCAACAAAATCTTCACTTAAGCACTGGTTTTGTTGTTTGTTTAACATAAAAGAAATAAAATACATGCATGACAACTCATTGTTTTATGGGGTTTATAACTGACTGGCACCAGCTAACAAATAGTCCGATACATAACTCATGTTAAAGTGTTAATTTGACATTTTTCTAATTTAATTTATGTCTATATTTTTCAAGTTACACAATAAAAAAATGTATATTTGTGAGCAATTATTAAAAATGAGTTATAATTCTTCTCATCTAACTCTAAGCAAGAAAGGGAATGAGCACATTTCTCAAATGTTATTTTTGTAAAGTTTCACATTTGCTGCATAGTTTCTTGACAGATGGACAGTCAGTGAACTGAAATAACAGTTCCCCGTATTCATTTTGAAGTATTTATGTTAGGATGCATTAATGTTACCACATCCCAGTCCTGTCCAGTACATCTCCCAGTTTTCCTGAAACTGTCCAGGGGAATTCCTAGAAACATAAATAAATGGTGCACATCTTAATCTTAATCTTTCAACGTCACATTCCTGCCCAGTGCTGCAGAAAACTGTCACAGAAACGTAAATATCTTCAAATATTTGTTGCATTTAGCTTATCTGATTTACTAGTTTATTATAAGACTGATGAGGTTTTTATTTTCCTGCTGAACAGATGAGGAAATTTGAACTGTAAAACCATCAGATAGTAAGGAAAGATGTCATTAATCTTTGAATAATCTATCTCTGTGTCTGTGTGTGTGTGTGTATTTTATTAGTTCATGGCTGAGAATGGTAATGAAGTGATGAAGAGTAAATATGAGGCTGCTGTTCCAGTCTACTACTACAAACCAACCCATAAAGATTGCCAGTGAGTAACCATAGCAACACTCTCTCTCTCTCGCTCTCTCTCTCTCTCTCTCTCTCTCTCTCTCTCTCTTTCCCACACACACACACAAACATACACACAAACATAAATTTATATTAAGTGTACAATCTCAAACATTGTGTATTTTCTACCATATTTGAAATTTAGCTCTTAGCTAGAACCTGTTCACGGATAAGAATTAAAAACTAAAACTAGAATGGAACTCGGTACAGCTCATACCTCCGCCTATGACCAAACAATCGTACTCATGTCTGTCATGTCTCAAGCCCCACCCCTTAATAAGTTTTGTGGAATTCAGTTCAGTAGGTTTGGCGTAATTAGGGAAAGCATCCAAAAGTTGCCCTATTGAGTAATGTAAAAGTGGAAAACTAGAATGGCTCTCATTAGACCTCATACCTCCACCAAGGCCTAGCAGTCCCCTTTAATTCAATCAAACTTCATCTAAAACCAAATTCATAGCCCTGTTGTTCCGCAAAATATCTCGACAGGTTGTAAACAGGTTTTGAAAAATTTTGTCTAAGGGTGGATCTTGCGGCAGATCTGGGTTCAGATGCAGATTCTGGATTATGTTCTTCAACATTTCGAGATTGTCAGTGTCATAAAAAAATAATAGCCCAGTCAAAATAAAGATACCCAGGCACAGACAATGCACGATGTTCCACCCCCATGCACAATTAGATCCAGATGTGGGAGATTAAAATCTATGTTTGTACTATATCCCAGTACGGTAACAGAGAGGGGTAGAGACGTCACCCTGCCACCAGCTGATTCAGCAGTCATTAAATGGATTTGATGTATCTGTCAAAGGTAAGATGTTCTATCTAGATGAAAAATAGTTGATAGCTCATAAACTACAGATGATAAACACATGAGTCCAGGTTTACGGGGTCAGATCCCAGTGCGGTGCATTGATACAACACTCAGGAGTTCTTTCAGAGGCCCGAATGCTGACGAAAACAGCTGATACGCCTCTGATAACAGGAGTTTGTTCTGACGTAGCCTGGAGACTGTTTCCTGTGGACTGGCAGGCTGATGCAGAGCCTTCTCCTGTTTAAAGGTAGCCTTCTGATTACCTGTAGACTCAGGGTGACAGCCTCAGTGTGTCTGTTACTGTGGATGTGCCAGGAAGGCTCCCAGATACGAATGTTTGGAATCGCATTAATGTGAAGCAGGTAAGCTGCCATGTCTGACGACGTCTTTGCTGTCAGTGTATGTGGCATGAAAGCAGCAGCTCACTGCGTCCGTCATAGATCGCCCGAGGACAGCTCGGATCTCCACAGGCCTCTGTCTCTCTCCTGCACACACACACGTAGCACCTTCTTTCATCACTTGTACAAATGCGGTTGTGGATGACGGAAACACTTGTCCTTTCAGTCCTCACTCCTGCCAGGTTCAGAGTGTAAAAAGAGCTGAATCAGCTGGATTTAACTTGGACCCATTAGACATTCAGAGGTCTTCAGAGTTAAGAGAGTCGGTCCTCTATGAGATTAACATGAAACACATGAAAGTGAACTGCTGACAAAGAACAGGGATTTCATGGACACCACAACTTGTGTCAGTTTAACAGGAACAGGAAATAATGGTAGTTAAACATGTAGACTTACAGTTTACAAGAACTGTAAACAATTGTAATGCGTTTTATTTTTTTTATTTTTTTACCGCCGTGTGTTTCAGCCCTTGGTTGTGGAGGAGATTGTTTCCCCCTCTGGTTTTCAGACTATGACGTCGTGCATTTTGTCTTCATGGATATTTTCTGGCTTTTCGTGTATCTGGAAAACATATTTCCAAACATACATGTTTGAATTATGGGATTGCATTTGCAATTCCCCTAATTTTTATTGTTTGATTTTAGCTTATCACCTGGGCAAGGTGGCAAAGTCAGCCAACTTGATTCCAGGTACATGCAGATGCATATTAAATAAGGATTATGGCAGTCACAGCTTTATTATTGATATTATTCCATTATACACATACACAGAAATGTATGAAAAGTTTAATCTTTGACTGAGATAAGAAGTGAATTTGCTGCAGGTGAATTGATCTACTTTAGCAGAGCCGCTGAGGCTCCTTCCTCTCTTCTGATTTATTATATCAGCTGCACCATAAAGCCCAGCCTCTTCCTTTTTGTCTGCCACAAAGCACACTAGTGCTTTGTCACTGATGGGACAGACAATAAAGATTATCTATTCTATTCTTGACGCCTGTCTTCTTTCAAATGGTACGTTTTACAAGCTCGCTCCTGTGACGTTTAATCTCTCTGTGTGTTTAGAGTGCTGAGGGAGCAGTGGATCAGAGCAAAGTACGAGAGGAAGGAGTTCACTGAGCCCGGAAACACATTTGCATATGAGGAAGGTGAGCACACACACTTACACACACACACACACATACACACACACACACACACACACACACACACACACATACACACACACATACACACACACACACACACACACACACACACACACACACACACACACACACATACACACACACACACACATACACACACACACACACACACACATACACAGACACACACACATACACACACACACTTACACACACACTTACACACACACTTACAAACACACACACACACACATACACACACACACTTACACACACACATACATATGCATGCATAAAAACACACCCGTGCTAATGAATGACCTGTGCTTTTTTTGCCTGCAGAAACTAGAGATGGCATGTTAATGAAGAGAGGGCGGGACAACAGTCAGTTCCTCAGCAGGCGATTCGTCCTCTCAGTGAGGGAGGGGACTCTGAGATATTTCACCAAATATGACGTAAGCAGCAGCTTTTAATGAGACATTTAATGCCCACATGCAGCTAAACACATGCACCCTTTGCCCAAACACACCCAACACAAATCCATCATGGCAGCAATCCGCGGTAATTAGATGGTGTCTGTGTTATTTGAAGGCAGTAGTTCACTACCACACACACACACATGCAACCACAACACAAATACCTTAATTAGAGAGCATTTGAATAATATAGAACATTCTGTTGACCCCCCTCCATTATGTTTTATAACTTTGTCATTACTTGTTATAACTTAATAACCATACATGCAGCCGTTCCTGCTCCTCTGCAGCATCTGAGCGTGCCCAGAAAAGCTTAAACAACAGCTTGTCCTCCCTGTCAGTGGAGCTGATTCACTGAGCTGTACACCACCTAAACCAATTAGAGCTTGGAAACACTGGGAGCACTTTGTTTGTCACAGTAAACCAGCTCAGACTTCCAGCTGTGTCCTGGCATAGTAATGTCTGCTTTCCAGTGAAATATTTCCCTCTCGCTTATATTCAGCTGCTGTTATAGCAAACAATGAAACCAAAACAGCGTCTTAGATTCACCGCGGTGATAAGGGTGTCGCTCGCTGTCACTCAGCAGCTTTAGCTTTTAAAGCTGCTGAGCTGGTTGGATTTCAGAAAAGACCTGAGACGTGTGGAATAGCCAGGCACAATTTATACTCTAACTCAGTGCTTCTTAGAAAATGTGTTTCTGTTGCTGTTTTTTTTCATGCTGCAAAAGTCAGCACTCATAATATGTGAATAGCATAAAATGTAATCGGTTGTCATCTAAGTATAGCCGTGTCGATTTTCTGCTAACGTCAAGGGCAGATGATACACAAACACATAATCTGTTCCCAAAGAAATTCAGATCAGGACAGATTAGATCCATGAGCAGGTTTGCAGGGATTATTGACATGATGGTTATCACAGATGCAGACTGATGTGTAGGTATAGGCTCTAGATTTCATTTTCATGGTTACAAATATGGCCCCAAGCCTTGATATAGAATACACCTTGACACCCCAACCTTTTTCTGGTCAAGTGTTTCATGAGTTAGTTATATATTAACTAAAATGTTATCAAGGTAAACAGAGATATAAAAGATTCAAATGTGCAAAAAATGAAATAAATTGTTTCACATTTGTTTCCCACCAGTAAGAGAATATTTAGATTGTTTGTGTAACGCTTACTACAATAAATGTTTAAAAATGAGGCCCTTCTTGTTTGCACAGTGTTTCATAGGTTTATTGTTTGGGGGGTAAAAATGCTGATATTTTGGCCTGGTTTGCACTTTGGGGTTGACGTTTGTCCGTCTTTGGTTTTGGGGAAGTTTTTATTGCATGTAACGTACCGACGTCAACCTCAACTGGGGGTTACTGTCACTCAACCTGTCTCCTCTGCTTCGCTCTGTGTGTCTGTGTGTGTGAAGCATGGATAAGCCAGGCCCTCAGTAGGAACACCAGACCAGAGCAGAGGAGAGGAGAGTCATTGATCAGGACAGTGAAACACATCATAAAAGACGCTCATGCTCAAGTACACATATAAATTATGTAAATTATATAAATAGAATATTTTCTGCATTTCTTCTTTTATTTTGTTTGTGGGGGGTTCGCGTTTTTATTTTATTTTTATTTATTTTTATTTTTATTTTGTTGTTTTTTTGGGGGGGGGGTGTTCCCTCCAAATGAAGGGAAGGGAAAACACTGTTGAACGTAGAGCACGAAAGGACCTGACCACAAATGGAGACACAATCTAATGCCAGGTGTGAGCTGATCACCTGAGATGCATGTCAATAACTGTGATCAGTCTCTGATTGTTAAGGAAGGAAATATCTGCAGGTAAATTTCACACGTTAATCACACGCACCCCCTCTTGTCCGTTCCTCCCTGTCTCCTCCAGGCTAAGGAGCCCAAAGCAATAATCAAGGTGGACACCATCAATGCAACCCTCCAGCCTGAGAAGATAGGGAACCCCAACGGCCTGCAGATCACCTACCTCAAAGACTACAGCACCCGCAACATCTTTGTCTACCACGAAAACGGCAAGGTCTGCAACACGTAACCCTGTGTGTGTGTGTGTGTGTGTGAGATGTTAGCAAACTTAAAGGAGCAGTTCACCCAAAATAAAATTCAGTCATTATTCATTCACCCCTATGCCAATGAAAAACTGGGTTAAGCTTCTCAGTCCAAACATTTCTGGAGCTTCACAGCAGAACAACGTAGCAGCATTCTATTAAACTACTGAAGAAGATCATGGGGACTTATTTTAAAATGCAGAAAAACAACCAAAAACAAATATCAAAGCTCCATAGAGCTCATAATACTCATATCATATAGCACCACACTCAACCAGGCCTGTTTGAATATAAAAGTGTGTTCACACCACTAAGAATGTCAAAATTACTTACTTTACTTAACATTGCTTACTTTCTGTCATATCATGACAGGATTTCTTTGATACCAGTGTTCTCCTGACCAGAATGAAAAGGCTCTCCCATAACCCTCAGACTGTTGACACAAACATCTGTTGTTATCTTTCTCTTTCTAAATGATAGAGCGAGGCTTACTCTCTGTGAGCTAACCTCAGTCTCTCTCCATCCATTAGGAGATCGTAGACTGGTTTAATTCAATCCGTGCAGTTCAGCTTCAGTATCTAAAGGTGGCCTTTCCTGGAGCGATGGACTCTGAAGTGAGTTTGATGTTTTTATATTTTCATTTCTTTTACGCCTGTGTTAGTGAATACTAAGACTAAAGTATTTACAACATTAATTTATAATTTTGTATATGTTGACCGGAACGTGACCCAGAATGAATCTTCAGAACTGAAATCCTTCTTATCCTCACGGTGTTACTCAGCATCCCTTTGCTTTGCTTCTTGTTTCAGCTGGTACCAAAACTTACCCGGAACTTTCTGAAGGAAGGACTCATGGAAAAAACAGGTCCCAGGGCAAGTACCATGCACAAATACATAAACCTTCATCAGAAAATGTGCACACTTCTGGACCCCATGTTGAGGAATAACTGCATGAATTTATTACCTCTATGTTTTGCAAGCTTCAGTTTGTTTGCTTGTGGATTACTGAAAAAGGTAGGAACTGATTTTGATGACATTTGTTGTAGAGGTAGGTTACGGCCTAAAGAACTATCGATTAGATTTTGGTGATGATCCGGATCACCACCAAAATCAGTCACAAGATTTTTGCTTCTAACTTCATGGATTATGTTTACAATTCTGCAACAAAAGTGACACAATGACATCCTCATAAGATCCAGCACACGTCAGAGTCTGATCTGGATCCAGGGAACATTCAGGATCTGGTGATCCAGAATGTTTCAATTCATAGGGCTCATGGAAAATTCACTACTGTGTGATAACAAATAGTAATAATAATGATACAGACTGACCTGAGATCAGCTAGCTGCAGCTGAAACTGTGCTGATTCAGTTTGGGGTCAAATTTTCTTCAAATCTTCAAAAGTTGCTGATCTTGCAGAAAACCACCATGAGTGAAATGTAGTTTTTCTAGAATAACTATCAAACTAAAAATGATACCAATGTGATTCCAGATTTTAGGGGCAGGTTTTCATGCTTCAGGAGTCACATGATGAGGGTCACTCTCTCATGGAACTATTGCTTTTAGGTGCAGTTACATAATCGGTAACCTGAGCCTCCTGGGTGGAGGTTGGCTCTCTCTCTCTTACTGATGTCTAGATTGTTAGCAGGATTATGCAGAAACTGCTGACAGGTTTCCACTAAACTTGGTGGAAGGATGGGGGCAAAGGCCAGGAAATAACCCATTACGTTTCATCAAGGATCTGGATTAAGGGACAGATCCTGGAGTTTTTTTCCCCACTTTCTTAAACAATGCATGATCAGGGCGCAGATGGCGCAGTGGTTGGAGCGGGCGCTCCATGTGCCGGGGCTGTAGTCCTCCGGTGGTCAACATGGGTTCGATTCTGCCCGTGTCCATTTGCTGTGTGTCTTCCCCCCATTCTCTCTCCCACATTTCCTGTCAACTCTTCGGCTTTTTCTTTTAATGAGGGCAAAATGCCAAAAAAAAATACTTAAAAAACAACAATGCATGATACTTTAGGCATTTTTTAGCATTGTTGCTAATTATGCAAAATCTACTGACCCAATTGCCACAAAACTGGTTCGATTCAGACTAAATTAGCATTTAACTATCAAGACACAGTCAGCCCTGTGATGAACAGGCGACTTGTCCTACTCTCCCTCTCTTTAATGGAACGGGTGCTGGGCTTAGAGGTTAACTCACCCAGCTGTCAGCATGGCGGCTACTGCCTGACAGGATGACTGACAGGCTGAGAGGTCCTGCCTACCTGCCTCACCCTCTGTCTGCGTGCCCCCCCCCCCATCTGAGAGGGAATAAAAGGCTTCCAGCCGAGGATCGACTTAATCCTCAGGTGTCAAAACCTCAAATACACACAGAAACACAAACATTTGTTTAGATTACGCAAACATACAAAGAGGCATTTGTACATGTCCATGCAGTCATGCTCTGTCGCACCAACACTTCCATATTAGTATATGTGCACACTTTGAGGTGCTTTCACACGCAGGATTCAAACTGAAGCCCCTACACCAAGCGACACAACTGGTTCTGTATTCAGACAGCGACTCTCCACTTAATCTCCGTCTGTCAGGCTGAGCGATGAAAGGACTTTTCTCTGTTGGGCTGATTTGCTAAATGAGTGTCGTAATTCATTTCCCTCACATACGTGGGACGTATATTTGTGGAAGGAGTCGCCGGCAAATGGAGATGGGAACAGTCAGCCTTATGCCACAATGAGAGTATTAAACAATATTTATGAGGGCAATTATACAGCAGTGGTGGACTTCCTCATTAAATGAAGCTCTGCTGCATGAAGAGAGCTCAAGCCAACCTCTCCAAATGGGCTTCATGTCATTCAATAGCTTCTTTCTGCATGAAGTTACAAAACAGGAATGTTCAAACTTAAGCTGTGACAACTGACTTCTCAGATTCAGTCCAGAGTGTTCTGGAAGTGGCCCCTTAAGCTTTCAGATAGAGGGGGGGGGACCAGTGTTAGTTTATGTTTTAAGGCTAACATCAGGTTTAACACACTGTCAAAGGTAAGTTAGACCCCTACAGTAGTGATTCTGAAAAAAACAGATTATTCATTACAGAAAAGAAAAACAAATGAAACGCCACCAGCACACACTCATCATGTTTCCATCCAGTTTCAGTATTTTCATATTGTTGGTGTTTTGACTGAAGTACTGTAACATCTGACAATTACATTAACAACAATTTGAATCGTTGATTGTTTGGTTTGATGTTGTCAAATGTGAACATTTTATGCTTTTCTTTGATTTCTTGAAATCACTGAATGGAAAATCACTTGATGAATGAACAAAACACTCTGATGATTAGTTGCATCTCTGGCCTTTTGAATCATTTGAAGTCAGCTTTGGTGCAGGTACAACAGTGCTTAGTGCCAGTATCCCTACACTTCCTGTCTGTCTCTCACTCTGTCTCATCTCGTGTTTCTCTCAACTTGTTATCTGCAGCAAACAGAAGGCTTCAAGAAACGCTGGTTCACGCTGGACCGCAGGCGCCTCATGTACTTCAAAGATCCGCTGGTATGGCACCTGTACACATAAATAAACACTTCATTATAGGCATCTGTTCATACTGGAAGCCTTTAGATGTCAAAAATAGACGTTTAAGATGTCAAACCCATAAAGCCAAGAACTGTGGACCCATGAAAAATGAGAATTGTGTTTCTGCTTTATGTGTTAACCCTTTATTAATGCATAGAGAGGCTACATCTGCATGGGTGTGGCCATCTGTCTGGACCTGTCTGTCACGCATCAACGCAGCATCACGTCGGTTTGTTTAGATACCAGCACGTATGGCTAACGTGATAACACTATGAGAGACTGGCCATGGCTAACGCTTGGAGGCGTGACTTTCCTTAACTAAAAAAGACGACACGGCAAAAAAAAAGGCTAAAAGCTGCAGCCTTCAAGTTTATTAGTAATCTAGTATTCTACCCATTATTCCAATAGTTAATCAAGTAATCAGATAAGAAATACTTTAATTTCTTTAATAAAGAGCAGTAGAAATAGAATAGATATACTGTAAATATAGAAATAAAATAGAGAAGAAGCAGTAGACCCTTCGTCATAGTAAATAAACTAGCCACTGCTGCTAATCTAATGTTAGAATAGACACAGAGTTTTTATTTTGTTTCAGCCTGAAATGATCCCAAACTTTGGCCCCTATTATTTTGCTTACCTTGCTATTTTCTTAACCTTCTTCCATTATGCAATCTGTGCCATCAATTCTTTATGTTCATATTGGTAATAACCAGTTGTGTGAAACACAGTACTCTGTTTATTATATGGATTAAACAAAGCTGCAAAAACTTTGCATTGATGATTTTCAGACCTACTTAACTCCTCTGAGGTCTGAGGTCATGATCCTTAACCCTAATACAACCTTTAAATATCACATTAAACAATGTTTAACATGCAAATCTTAGCATAACATCACCTCTATGACCTGTGTCTGTTAATAATATATGAATAACAAAGAATAAGAAAAGCAACAGCGGTTAATCATTACATCATTTGAATTTAAATGTGGTTTTGTCAAGTTAGAGTTGAGCTTGTGCTTTAACTCCGTGGGGTCCAGGGACCACAAGAACCACACAAGGACCACATTCTTTTTCACTGTAATTCCAACCCAACAGCAGAACATATGAATGTTATGGTCATGGGTTTCATACCTATTCTGTAATAAAACATCTAAAAGGAACATTCTTATCAGACAGACGTGCTTTCATATGTGTCCTTCTTAGGGTCCTTGGCAAAGTTTGGGAGCCACTGCTTTAACTAATGGAGTGTTGTATTAGTTGTAGTCCTGTTAAAGTCATCGCTGCCTGATGAAGGGAATAAACAGTCTGTCTGTAATCATGCAGCCCAACACTGGTTTGTTTCTCCTGTTTCGGTTTGTCTGAGTAGCTTCATGTAGCCTTTGTTTAGCGGTGCAGGTGTCAGACTTTAGCTAAAAACACTTTAAATCAACTTATAGTATTTTCATGAAACATTAAAAAGTAAAAATAAACGGTATTCAGACATTTGACCTACTTCTTTTTTCAACCACATTGGAGTGGAAACTGTGAGTCAACAGAAACCAGGTTCGATAAGCAGAATCTAAATCTGGTCTGCTAAAACAAGGTCTTGTGCTCTAAAAGCATAAAAATGAGCAGGAGCTTTTCTGCCATCAAGCTAATTAGATTAAGAGAAGACGACGGCGGGGATCTGAGGCCGTGAGTCAGAGGGGAGAAGGTGATGTGAGGCACTTCCATTTGTAACCTTATCATACATGACATTCGTTACCATGACCTCACAGCATAGATCTACACGAGCCACTTTCACCAAAAACAGACAACTTTATCTGATTTTAGTGCTCTGAAGCTGGAGGCTCTGAGATTCTGAGTCTTTGCCTGATGAGAGTGGAGTTTTTGTTTCTAGGGGATATCAGAGACTTGAGAAGGAGGCCATCCAGATTTCCCAAGGCTGGGCTAAATACACATCAGATAGCAAAGCTAGATGATCTTAGCTTTGTTCTGATGTAAGAGTTTAATGGAGAGGTGCAATAATTATAGGTGCTCAGTGACGGAAATGTCTGACTGACCCCAAGAGTGTTAAACAAGAAAAACTGGTAGATGAAAGGAAGAGGAAGTCTAGTGGAGGCGGACTGGGAATATGTGGAGGAAGCTCAAAGCAAGGGGAATTTGATTACTTGGATAAAAAATAAATTATGCATGTTTTAGATGTTTTACTGTGTATGAAAGTCATTTTTTCACACTTTGCTTACAATAGAGTGAGATTTATTGGAGACAATTAAGTAGTTATAGCTTTAATTATAGCCTGATGGGAATTTCGTCAGGTTTTTTTTGGTGTTTGGTAGAAACTGTAAAGGATCACCACAATTCCTCCCTGAGGCCAACATAAATGTCAGTTCAATAGCTGTAGCTATGTAGCAGTCGATAAATCAATGGGAAGAACATTAATCTGCAGTTATTCGTTTCAGTCAAGTCGGTTTCTTCTTGGAGGAATGAGTTTGCTGCTTTTGTCATAAAGAAAATTTGGCCTGCTGCTCATACAAGTAACCAATATGAAGACTTCACTTTAGGTTCTTTGCAATTATGGAGGTCATTTTTCTATTTCATCAATATATAATTAATAGATTAATCAAGACATTAAATAGCAGGTTAAGTTATTTTCAGCCCTAACTGTCTGTACCAAACTTCATTCCAGAGATGAACACTAAAAGCCAGATTTATTGCCATTATGGCAGTGGAGGAAAAGTTACTGGACCACCCTAATCAATAGGATTCATCCTATCGTTACCATGAATGTGGGTACAAACTGGGTATTTCCATCCCAAGAACCCAGCATGGCTAAAAGTCCGCAGAACATTCGTGGCGCTTCACGGTGAAACTGTGTCGCATCATCCTGAAGAACGGATGAAGACGGGGACTTAAAGTTAAAGAAAAACAAAGAAAGTATAAAATGTCTCCACACAGCTCATCCAAGGCTCCGCGATCAGAAACTGATGTGAAAAGATGCTACTTACACCCTTTTTTAAGCTCTATTTTCAGTGCACACCCCATTTAAAGTAGGGACAGAAGGTCGTACATGAATATGTCCATCAGTGCAGACAGCTCTGATGGAGTATATCCCAAACAGGAAAGACTTCGGCTTCTTCGCCCCAACCCTAACCTCTAACCCCTAGTAATAATATAAAATAATAATATTAGTAATGATATAAAAAATAAAAACCCAAAGATTCATTAAAATTCTTTGGGGGAAAAAAAACGAAAAAAGAACAAACATGGGTCGTCTGGATGAGAGTCAACCATCAGAACCATTACACCAGGTCACTTGGTACCATTTTCTGACTGAAACATTGTGTTATATTCTTCCTTGAAGGCAGTACGAGATCATTAATACATTTTTATTTTTGGATGCATTGTTCGCTTAAGAAAAATATGACTTTTTTGCTTTGTTGTCTCTATTTGAAGGACGCCTTCGCCAAAGGGGAGGTGTTCTTGGGGAACAAGGACCACGGTTACGACGTCCTCCCTGGCTTGCCTGATGGTACCCACTGCAACGGCGCCTGGCAACATGGTATCACCTTATTAACACCCGACCGCATCTACCTGTTCACTTGCGAGTCAGAGAGCGACCAACAGGATTGGTTGAAACACTTCAGGGATGTCATGAGTGCTCAGATGTCCCCTCAGGAGTACTCAAGTAAGAATTCAGAACATTTAAATAGTCATTAAGTATCTATTAGCTGTTAGCTTTTATAATTAGCTGCTGATTGCATCCTTAGAAACTTCACATCCAGACTTTCTGTGTGCAAACCAAGCTATCAGTTGTCTGTTGAGCAGCTCCAGTGGATATAAAGCCAAAAGGGTCATAATTCATTCTTTTTATTCAACTTGCATGACACACAAAATGTAAACAAATCAAAAGTTCTTGATCTTTAGTAGATATTCTGAAATAAATGTAGAGTAAAAACAGTAGTGGTTGCCATGCTAACATGTTCACAAGTACAACTGAGGCTCATGGAAAGTTTTAAAGTTGCAAAATGGTAGAACTACTGAAAAACAAACTTAGAGATGTTATTCTAAGTTCCTCCACTTTTTGCAGTAAAATGAATCTGCTCCTGGCTAATGTTGTGTTAGAGAACAGTGAGGGCTAATAAGTACTGAAATGAAAATCCTGCACTTGACTCTATATGATTATAAAAATCAAGAGTTAATGTTAAAAGGGCAAATTGCTGCACATGGAATGAAACACCAAGACTCTATTGTATTCACACAAAACGATTTGTCTGCAATAACATTTTTCCTGACGTTGAACTTTGATTTGTTTTCCAGTGGAAGCGTTGTTCAAGCGCAAGCCTTGATGGAGCAGAGGCCTGAGGGACCATCTCCTCCTCTGTCAGCCCATCACCAATCCGACCCAGGACCCATCAGCATCAGTTCAACCCTCATCACTTATATGGTCAAACTGGAGCTTGTTGACACCCAAATACCAAAGGTGTTGTTGCAGAAAAAAAAAAAAAAATGCAGACATATAAGGACCGCGGTGATACTGAATGGCAAATTAAAAATATCTTTCCAAAAGAAGTAGAAATATATAGTGGTAATTTTAATTTGATTTGATTTGTTGAGCGCTTTAGCATTCATTAGACTATCGTGGTGTTTTTGGACTGCAGAGAGATCATGTGATGACTTTGGATTTTATGCTATTCTAGTGCTCTTTTCTTTTCAGACATGACAGAGCTTAAAAAAAAAAACTATGGTAAATCACTTCCTGTGTGCCAGTGAATTTTTTATCATTTTGTTTTTATTTTTTAAGTTTATTAGATATTCAATATGAGATTTAAGATAAAGACATTTTTAAGATGAGAAGTGCCTTGGTCCTTTGGTATTGAATATTCAGTGTGATTTGATGATGTAATGATATGGGGAGCTACGGGGAGTCAAATGGGTCAAACCGGTACAAACCAACAACAGTAAACAAAGTAGATTCAGAATTATTGTTAACCTTTTCTGTTAGGACTACATCTAGCTGCATTATGGGGGCATTCATAATGAATTATAGTGCATTCATACAATTATAAATACACAACGCCCTTTCTAATACACTTTTTCAACAGTCATACAACATTGTAGATGTGACTTATAATGGACTATTACATGTAATAAATTAGAGGCTGACTGATCGGATTGTAATACATGATGACTGCCTATACACACCTCCACAATCAGCTGTATTAAGGATTCATGTTATGCAATAAAAGTCCATGCATGCACATAATAATCACTTATGATGCAGCATAGATTTCCTTCAATGCATGAAAATGCCACCAAAACTTAAATCTTATGATGAAATCTGCATTAATATTGAGGGATCAATATGTACTTTAATTAGCACATACACACACATGTTATTGCAGAGTATTATAAATGCATTATAATTAACTATGAATGTCCCCATAACATTCTGTAGCTGTGGTCCTCATAGGAGGTGTTACAGATGTGTTTAAAATAAATGCCTTTTTTTAATGTAAACTTTGTTACTTCTCTCATGACTTAAGTTGCAGCTGCATCGTGCTGTTTTTTGCGCTGTTTAAGACCAAGAAACAGTAACTTCAGACACACTGCCGGTACAGTATATGAGGAATTTAACCTGACATTTATAAGTTTGTATTTACTTTTAAGACTTATCTGTAAGCAGTGTCTGAAGCATGTAAGTTCTTCTGAAAAAGGCGTCTAAGGAGATTTGCAAATGCATTGGGATAGAAAAGCTGGAGATACTGAAAGCCTTTGCATGGTGTAACAGCACCTCCATGTGGCATAGAGTACATATAAGTACTGTAAGTCTGGTCAAACAAACTACTGTAGCTCCAGTAATAAGTTCTTTTTCTTACTCATTTTTATACAAACAGCCGATTGATACATTTTACTGATATTTTTGTTGTTTTATTTTGCTCTTTTTTTGGCTAAAGAGGTACTCTCATTATTATTTGGTGTCATACATTTTTTAAGTAAAGGTATTTCTATGCTTACCTGTAGCTGACTGACACGAAATGATTGATGAACACTAATAAACTTTGTCAAGGAATCTCTTTACAGATTTCTGTGTGAATCCATTAGTATTTAGTCACATACTGAATATTATCACTCTTAGATGAACGAGGTTCCACCCTGACCTCATTTAGTTTATTTCTACAGTGATTTTATCTTTTATATCAGATTTCCTAGCATAGATAGTGTGCTGCCACATAAAGCATCCATAGACAGTTTATTCTGCTAGAGTTACTGGAAAATATAAATGTGAAATATGAAATTCAGCAGAACCTTAGATGTTTAGATGAGGCATGTCAATGACTGCTGAAATATTAGAATAAAATCTCTCTAAAATGAGCTGAAATGCATAAATGCACTCCTGTATGTACGGTGTGTGTGTTTGGTTGTGTCACTAAACTGCACACCAGAGGCAGCAGTTGAGGCCCAACAGGAGTGAGTCATAAATCTATAGACCCATGCTAGTTTTTCACCCTGGTGAGAAAGAGGGAGGACAGAGGAGAGGAGAGGAGGGAGAAGACCAGGAGAGCGCCGGTGAGCACAGACGTGACAGTCCTCTGTGAAAACAATGAATAAAATAGATCCAAGGAGAAGCTGAAGGTTCGTCTGCCATGCATCAAGTAATTTATGGAGCATAAAAGCAAAGAGTTTGTTTTGTTATGTAGAAACCTAAGGCAAGGCAAACTTTGTCTCGATGTACTTCAACCCAGACTGTGGTCACCACAGCCGACCGGAGAGAAGAAGAAGGGGAGAGTGGATTTTTTTTAATTTCTTGAATCAAAAATGACAAATTCATCCAGATCAGGCGACTCACTCTGGAAATGCCAGCAGCTGCAGGCTTAAGCACACGTTGGCACCACAGGATTTTTGAGCACTATGACCCTTGTCGGATCAACTTCAGCCTGAAGCCCAACAGAGGAATCCCTGTATGCCGTTAATGATCTCTCTTATCTCTGGGGATAAATGGTACCAACCGGAGGCGGTGCTGAAGTCAGAGAAGCCATGACGGTTTACATTTTCTCTGTGGATTAAAACTGTTGTTTTTGATGTTATATCTGGAGGACGTATTTCTAAAAAATGTCTGCCATCTTCAATCTGTGCTTCGCGTCATAGCATAAAATATTTTTGCAGACATTGAAATTTTAGCCTGACCTCTGACCTTTGACCCACAAACCTGCAATGAACTGTACTCCTAATGCCACCATCACTCCACAGCTGGGACTTGTCCTGAGCCCAGGGGCTGGAGATGGAGGCTCCCAGGAGAGTGGTGGTGGTGGTGGTGGAGGCAGTGGGGGCCTCTGGGTGACATCCCTGCTTGGTGCCACACTGATGATCATGTGCGCCGTGGGCGTGGCGGGCAACACGTACACACTCATCATTACGCGCTCAGCTGCTTTGCGCCGGACGGGTTCCATGTACGTTTATATCGTCAATTTGGCTCTGGCCGACCTGCTCTACCTCGCCACCATCCCCTTTGTGGTATGCACCTACTTTGCCCATGACTGGCTGTTCGGTGAGGCCGGCTGTCGCATCCTGCTGAGTCTCGACCTCCTCACCATGCATGCCAGTGTCTTCATTTTGGTCGCTATGAGCCTGGAACGCTACCGTGCCGTGGCTAGACCCTTCAGCGCGCACAGGTCCTCGTCCCGGAGACGAAGGCTAATCGCAGGGATTATCTGGGGCATAGCTTTTGTGCTAACGCTTCCCATGATGGTGATGATCCGACTCAGGGTCAGCAAACCAAGTGGTTTGGTTAAGAGGATCTGCTTTCCCACTTGGACGCC
Source organism: Chaunax sp. Z400 (assembly GCA_037577475.1). Taxonomy (NCBI): domain Eukaryota; kingdom Metazoa; phylum Chordata; class Actinopteri; order Lophiiformes; family Chaunacidae; genus Chaunax; species Chaunax sp. Z400. The sequence continues at coordinate 4,214,213 of CM075191.1, read as the reverse complement.
TGAGGCCTTCAAGGCTTACATCACCGTCCTGTTTCTTACAAGTGTTTTACTTCCTGGATTGGTGATAGTTGGGCTCTATGTAGGACTAGCCAGACACTACTGGGCAGCACAAGCAAGATTAGGAGGTAGTAGCCGGTCTGCCCGGCGGAGAGGACTCAAGCAAAAAGTCATATCAATGATCTTCAGCATTGTGGTTGCATACTGGGCTTGTTTCTTGCCTTTCTGGGGATGGCAGCTAGCCAAACTGTTCTCTCCAGAGTCCCTGAAAGCTTTGTCTCCTGCTGCCCATAATTATGTGAATTTCTTTGTCACATGTCTAACCTATGGGAACAGCTGTGTCAATCCGTTTCTTTACACGCTTCTGACCCGAAACTACAAAGATTACTTGGCTCAGAAAGGTCAGTCTGTGGGTTCAAGCAGGACTGATCCTGGGTCAGTTATGACAACGCCACTGCAGGACCTTTCGTGGATGAATCAATGATCACTGAGTGAGAAAATGTTACTATTGACCGCATGATCCTGACAGAAGAAATGTTTCTTATGGTAATTTTGTAAAAAAACTAGAAAATGTCATGTGTGAGAGGCTTATAGTCTAAGTAAGCACTTTCTATGGCACAGTATTTGATTTGTGTTCTTTATGCAAACGCTTATCCACACATGTAAAAATTCTGCCTAATAATCTCCAATTCTGTTTTTTTATATGACTCTGACAGATACACATGTGATGGAATCTTACTGATATTTGGCTCCATATGTGATTTATTAGATTAAAAAGGTTTGAATTTGCACTGGACAACCAACAAAATGGTCATTTTTAGTAGTCCTGAAAATACTTTAGAAGAAATACTGCAAACAAGAATCATTGCAATCATTTATTTTGCAATAGCACTAAAGAAAAATGTAATATTTGGACAATGGGACCGAAGGACGAGGAGTCATTTAATCATTTTTGACATGCGACCCTAACTCTCATCCGTAAGCATTAAAAGTAAAGATCTGCCTCCGTTTTTCCTTCACTCGTCTTCTTGCCATCCACTTTACACACTCACCAGCTCACACGCTTACTGTAAAGAATATTTCATCTGCTTCAAAGGAATGTGGTTGCATCGCTCCACATTCCTCAGCCTCGGGCCACAGCGTCTTTGAGCCCTCCTGCAAATTGTTTCCATAAGAATCTGCCTCACATCACCTCTGTTCATCCTCCTGCTTTATGTCTTCATCACAGTAGACACTCCATGTATTGGCCCCATTTGCACAAAGAATGCTTATTTATAGTTCAGTTCTTTTCACTGTGTCTAATATTCTGCTATATAGTCAAGTCACACTTTTTGAACATACTGGTATTAAAAAATTAGCCAAGGACATCCAGATTTGTGGCTCATGTCAGAGCGGAAGGTCGGTGGTTCGATCCCCAGCCCCTGCAGTCTTACATGTTGAAGTATCCTTGAGCTGGATACTGCGCCCAAATCTGCTCATCCAAGCCCCTTGGTGCTGGTCCAAGGGCCAGGAAGGACATCCAGCATAAACCTGTGCCAAATTCACAAGATCTGCTGAGACGACCTTGAATCAGGAGCAGAGGAAGAAAAAAAACTGCTATGATAAAATGGAGACTATTTTTATTAAGTGGTCATAATCATCTTCACTGTCCTTAAGCACTGACACAGATTTCTGACTTAAAACCTGCATGAATTTTTCCTAAGACTGAGGCCAAAAATTAAAAAATCTGACTGATACCAGAATCAGGACTTTGTGTATAAGTTTGTTGTATATAGAGTTAAAATAACACAGATACACATGCTCTGTATTTCACAGCATTTATTGACAAACCCAGTGACTGATGAGATCTCAAGAAGGCACAATAACATTAGCTCTGCTGCGGCTCCCTTCTCCCATCAGCGCTCCACGTTGGTAGGCATTTCTTTTTTCCATTCCACTCTGTATCAGCAGGCCTGGGCTCAGTCTTGCAAAGCAGACTACTTCAGCAACAAACAGTCGGTGGATAGGTCAAAGGTCATAGCTGGAGCTCTACTTGATCTTGAAGCCGATAATCTTTGCGTCCCCGCTGACTTCAAAGTACTTGTACTTGACGTCTCCCAGTCGGTTGGGGAAGTTCAACATGTTGCCATCAGGAAGCTTGATGTAAAATTGCTCATTGTTAAAGAAGACGTGAAACTGAGGGGAGAAAAAAAACACAATTTATCCGTCAGTTTTATCATTAAATTTCATTTAATTTCATAGCATGATAAGAGAATGAGAGTAAAGTAAGACTATTTGTCTCAGCAGCTATTCAGATTTATGAGCTGTAAACCCTTCATGACTGAATAACAGTGTTACAGTAGATATCAATCATAACCTATTTATGGAAAAAGACTTTAGCCAAATGACTACTATAAATACAGCAAATGTCATTTTAAATTTTGATTGATAATCTATGATAATAAAATGCAACTTAATTGTTTAGAAGCAACGGCAACTTTGGAATGAAATAACAGCCATCTGATGATTAAAGTATGGAAAAATGTTTCTGTAACATTATTTAGTACTGCCATAATTCTAATTGCAAGTTTTACAATTTCATTTTTTGAGCAATCCCGAACTGCTCCCCATTTATTATCAGAAATTGCAAATTTCTGGTACTGTTTCTATTAAGTTTTTTTTTTTATAACTTCAGTAAATCCCTAAATAAATTTCCTATCATCTGCGTTTTTGACATGGTTTGAAAGATTTAGGACCTGTTTACTATTCATAGTGTTCTGTCCATGTCTGCGAATTAGGCTGGAACCATAATAGGCATGCACGAAGCGAGGCTATGACGTCATCATTTTTAGAGGAGTTGCATTTTTGCACGTTTACACGACAATGGTACGGTGGTGTTTTCAAAAGATAAACACTCTTGAGCCCATTTTCAAAAGTTTGTGTTTTTAGGCCCTGAAAACGCCGTTGTCATGTAAACAAACGGCCAAAACGCAACAAAGGTTTACCGTTTTAGGGAAAAACTGTTGTCGTGTTAACGCCCCTTAGTTTGATTGTTTTTTGATCAGCCATTCTAATCACATTTAATTTCGACCATGCACATTTACCTACATTTACGTTCACTGACAGAACCAATTTTGCGCATGTGCAAAATGGATGGGGCAGCTTGTATATTTCAGGTACCACTTCTGTTGACATGGTACATGGTACTTTAGTATCTACCTTTTTTGCATTGTTGAGAAAACATGGGCCAGTCCTGAATGTAGCAGATGTGCATTTAGTAGGGGAAAAAAAGTGAGACTCCAACTGTGTCTCATTTCAGGGGATGCGTCCTTTGAAAGGCTGTATTTGAGGACCGAATGGGTCACAGCGGCGCGTCAAGGTCTTTACATTTTCAACTCCCCGTCAAATGTGGCCTTCTTTTACGAGACCACGAAGGATCCACTCATTGAATCCTTCGTGGCTCATCAACTAATCAATGCAAGCTGTCAATGTTGCCAGGCGTTCTCCATAGACCAGACCATCTCATTTCAGCGCTGAGGACAGCCTTTACGGTCTACAGAGGCCACACCTTGGTTGACTGCGTCCTTCGAAGGATGCGGCCCCTGAATTGCGACACGGCTTGTATAACTTCTAAGAGGAGAAATAAATTGTTCTTCCTCTTTCAAATGAAAAGTTGAAATGATAATAATAATCATTATTTTCTCTGATAGAGCCTTTCTCAGCCTTGCTTCAGTATCAGTAGCTTAAATATTTACTACAAAGGTTACAGAGGCTCACTTTAAACCAGGCTAAAGAGAACACTTTTTGTGTTGGCTATTAAAGGTTCCCTTCAGACTGAATGACTAGATGTATCTGCTTGTTAGGTTCAGTCTGATTCTCTCCACACACACCTTGCATTCCTCCCCACGCGTGAAGGGAAAATTTCCCTCACGGTGCTCGTCACCCCAGCAGCCCCCGGACATGGAGTTGAAGACGAGGGTGTTGATGTCACCGCAGCAATCGAAACGGGGGTTGAAGTGCATCGCGATGTTCTCAGAGTCATGGCCGATGTTGATGGAAAAGCTGCAGAGGTGTCGGGAACACAGAGGTCAAAGAGAGGGATGGAAAAAGGAATATTAGGATAAAGAGACATCTCAGTCCAAACCTTAAAAACCTATTCTATTATTCTTCTCTATGAGGCTTGTTAACCTTTTTACTTTTACAGGGGAATTAAGAGTTCATTTAGTGCTGAGTGCTAAACTATAAATTAAATACTTTGATACTGAATAAATCTTTCTCAGTACATGCATACAGTGAGCTCTGCAGGATTGAGTCTTTTCTTTTCCAAAATACATTTTTGAAAAACAGGCTCAGCTCTACAACAACACTACCAAAGGTTTTATACATCAGGATTGCATGTCAGTCCTTTTGATCAGCAGTTTGCTTTCTGTGCGCTCAAACTCAGAGAAATCACAACTACATACCATCACCTAAAAAGAGCCTAACAGGGCCTGAGTAGAGGAGAAAAGGCTTTGAGGAATGAAAACGTTGGGGTCAGAGGTCGCCTGCAGGGTCGACTCAGGAGTAAAATACTTGGCATGGAGGTGAGAGGACTTTTAGTGTTTGTCATGTCCAAATCTCCTCTTGGCTTTGACAAGATGAGTTTATGGTAAAACAATTAGACAATGAAGGAAGAGCTACTGTGTTGATCGGTATTATTTAGTTATGATATTTTAAGGGTTTTTTTCTCAAAAGCAACATGTCACCAGTAAAAAATCCCAGGAGGTGATGCTTGTCACATGCTTGGGGGTTGGTTGTCACATGTGACAGCATGTGTGAGTGATAATGAGAGACTGACATAAGGAAGAGTTGAGTATCGTTGTTCTTTTGATATATATAATGATTACAAAGATGCAGTTTTAAGAATGATTTTTCCTGTTTGTGTTAGGTTGTTGCATTTCAATGAAATGAAGTTTTTTTAAATGATTTTTAAGATTGTGTCCATTTTTACTTTTCCCTATAACTACCGGATGGTTGACAGTCCATATCTTTTGAGTAGAATAAGGTTAAGGAGAGTACAGTCCACCCATTCCTGCACGACACTTTAGGCTTTGAAAGGGAAACGATTTCACTTTTTGAAGGATTCAAATGAAAGTGAAAAGTGTGACGACCAACCCAGTTTTACCCCAATACAGTGAGTTTATTTGCTTTTATTCTCTCTTTAGGATGGTCATGAAATAACTTGTCTGTGAAAAAATCATTTGTTTTTATGAGGGTCACACAGGCCACTGATACAACAGGCTAATTTATCAGGCACCTGTGGAAGTGCTGAGACAACAGATGAAGCCTGATTCATAAATAATAAAGAATTATTTCAGTTAAACAGCCAATACTGGCACAGAAACTATTGTTTAATGTGATGTGCTGTCAACAGCTGTTTAAACATTGGGCTGTGTAGTTTGGACTGGGTTTGAATGAAATGGCTCTACATCAACCTCCTCTTGATCAAATGTAGTTGACTCCACACTGATAGGCTGATCATGAATCATGTATGAACCAGAGACAAAGGTACTGGAACATTCTCCTATGTCCTCCTTACGTGTTGCAGTCGTCCTTTGGCTTCACACGGATCTTGAACTCCATCCCCTCCTTGAATGACATGTCCTTGACTTTCTGTAGAGAGAAATGATGAAGAGGAATAAAGGAAGAGACGGATGGATGGATGGATGGATGCATGGATGGATGCATGGATGGATGAATGTATGTATGGATGCATTGATGGATGGATGCATGGATGGATGGATGCATGGATGGATGGATGGATGCATGGATGGATGGATGGATGCATGGATGGATGGATTGATGGATGGATGGATGGATGATAATAAAAGTTGCTTTTTAGAGAAAATAAATCAGCTCATAACTTACTGATTTTGCAACACTGCCTGTTTTTTATTTCAGTAAAACCAAAGTTTGAACAGGATTAAAATAACAAGAATAATATGGTAACTACTGACAGTATATTCCTTATGTTTGTCATCCCATATTAAAAATCATCTTGTAATTAAAACTAGTTGGTGCACAGACATCTCACTCCACTTTATCCAAATGTGTTAAAAAAAACTTCTTGACTTATAATTAGGACTAGTAGAGACAAAGAGGAGACATTGTGTGCATAGCCTGCTGGGAGGATTGATGATAATGATGGGTGTTCTTATCTCAGCTGTTGATGATCAACCAGGGTGAGGCTGTGTACCCTTGGCTGTAAAAGTACTGAAACAGGAAGGCGCCGTATTTGTTCCCTAATGTGCCAGTCGCATAAAGACAGTAAAACCATAAAAAGACGCCCACATACGGACCTTATGCCACGTTAGCACACCTCTCTAAAAGGTGTGGGTGGGTGTGCCTATATGGACATAAATAAGAAACATTAATACAATAAAACCTATTATTGATTTTTTTAAATGTTTAAACTATAAGAAAGAGAATCTCATCATGGCAGAGCAGGAAAGTCCTTCACATTCAGAGAACCTGTTCATCTTATTAATAATGCACTAAATTCCATTTACTTCTGTCCTTATCTGCTGCTGAGCGTCACCTGATGGTAACACACCAGCTTCAACATCATGTTCCCCATATAACCTAGCACATAGAAACCTCAGTCTAAACCACCCACACTTTAATATCCCTTATCTCAGATCAGTGCTGGTTTATCATTGACCACACAGGCAAGGTGTTAGATAAGGTTTTACTCAGTGAATCCCTGTGAGGCTTTGAGTCACCAAACTACTATAATCATTTAAAAACAAAGTGTTAAATCTGAATTTTGACGATTATCACTGAGCAGAGGTAAAGCAAAGTGTTTCCTGGGCAAAAATACATGGAAATTTTAGATTTCTATACACATCTCTGTCAAATCACATTGTGAACAAGAGGAATATTTCAGCTGTGAAAAGAAACTACATCTATAGACAAAACAATACCTGAAAAGAATGCTGTGAAAGATGGAAAGGTGTTCATGCTGACACACCCTTTCTCTCACAAAAACTAAAGAATCTATGTTAATGACTAGCAAAAACAAACAACCTTTCACTGTGTTTCTTGAATATTTGTTTGATTAGATGATTATTTTAAGTGAAATCAGAAAGTCAAACATTAATACATTTTCTCCTTTATGTGCATTTAGAAATTCAAGTTCCGATTATTCTTAGTCAAAATCATTTTTCATTGTGAGCTTGAGCTGATCTCTGAACTGCCATGGCTACGTTGTCAAATAACAAGATAATAAATGCAAATATTTATCTATGAGGAGAATGAATAGAAATCGTATGAATGAAGCTTTTCACACCACTTACCATCTTGGCTGTCTTCAATGGGTTGTGCCTTGAGTGACAAAGCTCTGCAGGCAGGTGAGTGGTCTATATAACCAGGAAGCAACCAGGGCTGCACAAGTGCATGACGTACACAATATGACTAATATCAAACCTCTGATTAGCACTTATCTCAGGATGACTGCTTTCTTTTTGTATATGTATTGTTGAATTTTTATATAATCTGTGAAACGATTAAAGAGATAGCCATAGAGTATATTGTTATTAAGAAAGGAGAAGTTAATAGACGTTTTTTTCTTCTTCCAACTCCTTTTTGATGATGTAACCGATAGAATATGTGTAACATAGTGAAAATGGATGGATTTTTCAGCACTGCAATGGCACATGTGCAATAGCCTGGACGAGCAATGTCAATTAAAGAGGTGACACTGAACAAAAAGTGTAAGAAGTTTTGTCTACAGGTTATTATCCATTGATTATTATAACAATTATTGTGAGAAACAAATCTTATACAGCCTTTTAGTTACTAGTTTTAGGCTCAGATTCATATTATTAAAATAAAATGTTAAATATCTGCTCAAAATCAGTGACAAAATGACAAAATGTCCTCTTTTAGGCATTTTTCAAGCTGATACAGAGAAATGCCCATTGCTTTTACAGATACACAAGATTCTATTCATATTGCTGAACAATTATTTTAATAGCTAATAGTAGTTTATGCATTAGCTACAAAACCACAGCTAAACTGTCCCTAATACTATTGACACAAGTTCTGTTACTCTAATACTGCCGGCATTCATTTCGAATTAATACATTAATTTATTCAATTTGGTTCATACATAACATTATTACTAATATTAGTGTTACTGTCAGCATAACTGCTGATACTGATGTACTGTACTACTACTAGTAGTACCAGCGGTATTGCTGTGCACTGATGACTTTTTTCTTTCTCCATGTCTTTCCATCCAGCTCTGCTGATGAATCCACTCTAATGGCTCAGTAACAAAGATCTTTCGGAGGGTCTACCCCTCCGGACCCCTAATGTTACATCCAAGTATATGTTGTTTAAAATGCGATGTAAACAGATATGAGCCAAAACGTTTATTTTATTCAACCGTTCATATCTCAAATAATTTGAATAATTTGTACTGCTGTTTATGGTAAATTGCCCCCGTCAAGCTCCAGCCCAAAGGGCGGCGCTACAATACCAGGCTGCCAAACACTAATAGGAAACATGAAGAAGAAAAAGACCGGAAGTCTGTGAATGACGAAAGCAAGCGTCATTTTCAAAGCTCGTTAACGTCTGTTGTCTTGGAGTTGTGTTTGCTATATGGTAAACAATAGCACACGACTTCTCATAAACTTGAACGAAATGTTTCTATTATGGACACGCTTTAGAAGCTAATCGCCTCTCGCGCAGGTGAGAAACAAACCCATTAAACACATATCATTAGATGACATTGTCCATATTTACTTCCTGTTTGTTTGACTACTGTAACATTAGCCTAGCTCGCTTCTGCTCTTAGCATTTGAGAAAGATGGGCCGAACCCTCCTCACAATTGTGATGCTATAAGATATGTATGCCCATTAACAGCTATTAAAGTTGATAAATAGGGATAAATAGTCTACTGGCAAATTTGTCTTGCACAAGAGCTACAACTAGCTAATTCTATTCGCTTATATATTAGCTCAAACATTGTTTACAACGTTAGCTTGTTATACATTTGGATCAACATGTAACTTGAGTTACTATTGATTCAAGACACGTTTGTGTCTTTAAAGAAATTTCAATTTTTTTTTCTATTTCTGTTCTGTTTTATACCACATTGTGATGCTATCTTTTCCCGCACAGATTCATGCTAACTCTCTGACTTGAAGCTGAAATTCGGATGGACAATCTTGATTTCTCAGAAGATGAAATTAAAGAACAGCTGGCGATCCTGGGCTACGAAAACATACCAAAACACAGGCTGCGTGAATTCAAGCAAGGTTAGTCTCTGAAACATCCATCCTCTCTTCCTCCATCCTTCTCTCCACCATATTGTTTTATGTCTTTATTTGTAGTTCTTTATGTTGTCTACTGTTGTTAAAAAATCATTAGCGAGAACTTGTTGTCATATTTTAAATGATGACATCACAAGAAAGGCTTTAGAACATGGAAAGCTTCAACATTGGTGATCTCCGTATTTTAACACATGCTAAAGGTTTACAGCCACTCTTTTTGTAATATCAGATCTTGATGAACTGATCCGACATGGAAAATGGAAAAGCCTGACCTTAACCACACAAAGAAACTTCACCAGATCTCCAACGGCCATGTTGCAGCCGAGTCCTCCTGCTTATATCAAAGAGAAAGGTCTGAGCACTTATCTCCCTGTAGGATAATAATAACCTTATTTTTATAACACCTTTTTAAAAAACAGAATTATAGATTTAACAGATATAATAAAAGATTAAACTTCAAAAATGTGAATTCTGTGTTTTTCCTCACAGTTAGTCAGTCCTACTTTGAAGACTCTGGTCAAGGGTTTTTCTTACATGCAGGACACATGGATCATGGTAGACATGTAAGTGTTAATCACACTATGACTGTTTACATTTTGTGCCATTCTGTAAAGTTTGCTGAATAGTCACTAATGGGAAGGTTTTTGTAAGTGTCAAACAGACACGTGTTAATTCTGTGTATGATATTAACACGGTGCTCACCATCTGTCAGAACAGAGAACATGGATGGCAGCAGGGACACTGTGACTCGTACGCTCAGCACTCTGTAGCTCCAAAGCTCCAGCTGCCCCCAGGAGCTCCCAGCAGGCTTCAGGTGGAGCCGGATCCCGACGACACACTCCCCCCGCCGCTAACTGACAGCTACACATCCACTCCTGACACCCGGGGGAGGCGCTTCATCAGGAGAAAAGTGCTGAGGTGTTTTTAATGAGACGCGTATCTACAGACACACTGACTGTTCATTCAGCTATTTCTTCATTAGTTGATTCATTTGTTTGTCAACTTTCAACTAACATTGTATTTGTCATTCCATATGTGGAAAATACAGCTGAATGAAATATGTTTTCTCTCAGGGCTGGGCTATCAAAACTAACCTAACCGATACTTGATTTTATGGGGCTGATGCTGATCATTGGGAATTTAAATACGGGCATTTTTAGATATATTGATACATATTGTATGACACATTTACCCCAACCATTTTTATGGACTATAATCTAAAAGAAAAAGGTGTTCATATCAGCACATATCAGACAGGCAGTTATTGATTGTACACAGCCTTCTGTTGTCTGAGTACAATAAATGTGGTCAAATAAAATGTAATGCATTTCAGTAGATCAGATATCTCTGATTCAGTTTAATAAAACCAAATTCTGATCAGTGACTGTTGTTTTTTTTTTTCCTCATACAGAAAACATCAAGGACAATCTCTTGTGTGTGATGAATCGATCTACAGTGAAGACTCAGGTAACACACTAAAATACACTTCAAGTGGTTGTTCGAACATAATAATAATGATTCTAATTTACAAAAACAGTTTAAGAGTGCTTCACAAACTATCAGCGTGTTATGATGTCATCTATGGAATATTATTGAACGAGGAACAAAATGTTTCCACTGGATCAGCCTAGAATAGATCAAGTTAATTCCAGTAATATGAAATAAAGGAGAATAAATAAAGAGACAAAGTAAAATCAAGCTAAAGTTATTTTAGCTATTTAAAGCTATAGCAATTTTATTTTGCTGAAAATGTGCAGGATATTCTATGCATTTTCACAAAGTGAATCACAAAGTAACAAATAAAAAAAAGTTTACTGAAAATCTTTATCGGCCATCTAGAATAAATTATTTTTGCACAAGCAGCATAAAAATAAAATAAAACGATAATCACACACAAACTAAATATCCAGTTTAGGCATCCCTCCAGTTCTTGTCACTTTTCTTTAAAATGGGAACCAGTGTGAATCAAATGAGTAGCATAGATGTAATGCCTTTGGTCACCAGCAGCTGGAGCTCTTACAGCTTTTGGAGGAGAGAACAGGCTGAAGCTCCTGGATATGAGCTTAATCCTCTTAGCCCGATCCTTAAGTCCTCTGCCTCCATAGATCACACAGACTCTGAACACACCTCAGCACGGCTCCGCCATGTACAAAATGTATAACACTCACTGCGACAGCGACGACGACAAGAACGCTCTCAACTCCTCTTTTTGGTCTGATGAAGAGCATGAGGCAGAGGAGGAGGTGGAGATTGAGCGAGTGATCAGTGAGGAAGTCTCCGGTCCCGGGGATGTAGAAGATTCTATCCAGGTGGAGGAAAAGCCTGAATTGAATAAGGGCAACATTAACAGGGAGAGTTCAAAAGGTGTAAGCAGTGATGAAGACGATCATGAAGAAATCTGTAGCAGCAGTTGTGATAGTCCAGCTCTGAGTCTGATGACCTCGGGCTATGGCACCATTCGACCAGAGGAGCCGGAGGGAGGAGACTACAGAAAGGACCACAGCGTGACGGAGTTTGATCAGGACAGTCGGGGAGATCTATCTGAGACACGAGACGATGAAGAAGACGATCGTTCCCTTTGCAGCCTCGGTGGGTTTGACGTGGAACCGACGGAGCAGGAGAGCGATGGGACTTGTCAGCTGTGTGCGTACGCAGAATCTAGAGCTGAAACTGGCTGTGGAGGTGATGACATCACAGACATCAACTCAGAAGAAGATGATGGCCAGGCGGATGAGGGGAGATTTGAACATCTGTATGCAGTGTCTGAGAATGGGGTGACAAATCCAACATCAGAGGATGAACAGCACATCGCTGTAGCTGAAAACCAGTTTATACTGGATGAGATGTATTTGGCAGATGGGGGTCTTGATGGTCAAGGGGGGAAACAATATGAAAGCACAGAAGAAATTCAGGAGCCTAAAGAAGAGGATAAAGTGGAGTCAGAGGACCCAGACGAGTCTTCAGGCAACCGAGACATCAAGTTTATCGACTCCAAAGTGGATTTCAGCTGGATGACGTATGACGAGATGTGTGAGGGGTGGGAAGGAAACCTCAGACAGAAGAAGGGTAAATGGTGTTCTGGCTGTATCGGGCCATTAAAATGCTAACATTTGAGGGATTACTCAAGGTCAGACCATTTTAAAAGGCTGATTATAATTATGATAGTTTGTAGCAGCTGATTAATCAGCTGATTTCACCCCCCACCCCAGGAAAAAATGTGACACATAGGCGAACAAGACGTGTTTGGCTTAGGCTCATGATTTATGTAGATGAACTATAATATGATTCAAAGAAACTTCCTATTTGTTTAACTTATGATGTACAAGGTCAGTCAAAGGGTTGAATTCTGAGCCTCTTTTTTTTTTTCAGCCTATAAACAAACAATTTAGTGGCTTTTCTCCCCCCTTTGTAGTATCTCTGCTTTGTAAATATTGTTTTTATTTATAATCTTACTTTACATAATTGGCACCATGCACCAAGGTCCTACTTGAGTTGGTATGGAATGACCCTCTGCTCAGTATTGGTATTTAGTAAACTGGAGAAGAATAGTCATTTAAGATCAACAGTTGACAATCTAGGCAATAATTAAACTAATTTACAGTCCAGTATTGAGATGGAAAGTTGTAAGCTGGAGCAAGAGAGACCTTAAGAGATGAATGATTTAAGCAGAATTGATTTCAGCTTGATGCATCAGGTATGATTAAAAATAACACGTGATTAGTGTAGTACCATCCACACGTCTAAATTATCTTCCTGAAAAGGACGTATATGAGGCCCAAAGTCTGGTGTTACTTAAACCGAAGCACGAATTGCACATCTTACCTAAGTCACATCGAAGCCTAACAAGGACGTCTGCTCTGTCTCCAGTTCACCTCCAACACTGAGGAGGGGAGGCTGGAATCTAGGCACTTGCTAGATAGGCTGTAGACTATAGTGGCCTGTAAGTTCACCTCAGTCCTTACTCTATGAAGCATGTATAATGTTTTATGGCTACACTCATAAAGGATGCTCTTGACTATCTATGAGCTAGAGGTTGACTGATGGGGCATATAACACATAATGTCTGTTAATACTCATCATAAGGACTCATAATATGCTGTGTTAGTACAAGGTCTATCGTGTTAGCAGATATCACAGATACAGCAGCAGACTAAACATTAGAGGCCTCCTCTCACCTGCAGGGAAACTGATCCGGCTGAATAAGTTGTATTATCTGGTAAAGAATAAAGCCAGTAAAATCCTCTGAATATGATGGACATGGTTTCTTTGCAGACTCGGTGAGCTGTCTGGAGGAACGACTGGAGGAGCTTCATTTGTCCACCTCAGCTCAACACGACTTTGAGACGGAAAACGAAGACGTAACGAGACAGAGCGACACCCAGAGCTCAGAGACGGAGGGAATCTCTATGAGTACCTTTGAATCATGCATCACAGGCATGGTGGGTAATGTAGTCTGCCAGAATGTGGTGTCAGCCAAGTGCAGCTATTCTCTGGTTAGATCTGATTAAATGTCTTTGTTTGTCACTAGAAATAATTTTATTTTCATTTCAGTTTGGACAGACTGGAGCTCAACGCGACAAACCCAAATCCTGTAAGTCAACAGAGGCCTAATGTACCAAATACTGTTCATCTAATGATACTTAACTGTTTTATAATTGATCAAAAAATGTCTGTTTCAGTCATCCGACCAGTGATGCAAACCACAAAGAAGACAGACCCAGTAGCCAAGTAAGTTAAAGACCTGAAGACTGCTTAAAGGAAATCACAAGCACAAAATACGAAACGAGTTCTGCTCAAATTAACTTGAACCACAAGTCACTGAAACGTGTATTAACCTGGTTGGTTGGCTGGTTGGTTGGCTGGTTGGTTGGTTGACCTGTTTGTTGGTTGGTTGGTTGATCGGTTGATTGGTTGGCCTGTTGGTTGGTTGGTTGATCGGTTGATTGGTTGGCCTGTTGGTTGGTTGGTTGGTGGTTGTTAGCAGGATTATGCAAAAACTACAGGACGAATTTCCACAAAATCTGGTGGAATGATGGGGCGTGCAGCAGGACAGTGGGTATTACGTTTTGGTGCAGATCCAGATAGAGAGGAGGATCCAGGAATATGTTAACACTTTGTTTAAAATTACGAGAATTTTCGATTTTTCCTAATTATGTAAAAACTACTGAACTGATTTTCATGAAAGTTGATGAATGAGTGGGACATGGGTCAAGCAAGCTAAACAGCTTGGGGTTAGGGTTAGGGTTAAACTTAGGGTTGTTGAGCTTCAGTGGATATATGTGCCATACATTCAGATTTGTCTGAAAGCAATCATGTTATATTCCCCTCTGTGCAGATACTACCAGTATAAGCAGTTCTGGGAAATGTTTAAACCTCCAGGCGAGAGGGACAGAAGAGCTCTGCGTATGGAGATAAAGGTATGACAACAGATCCTCAATGGAATCAAAAAACGTGCACATAAAGTGTCCAAATATTCCCTGTTTGAAGCTCCTCCTACATCAGCTGCAGCCTGACTTCATCATGATCCACATGCTTTGATTCATGGTTGAATGGGTTTGAATGAATTCATTTATATCTCATCTGGTTTTCACTTTACATCATTGAATTCCTAGACTCCTCTATGTCCACTTTCTGTAGAACTTTAGTTGTAGGACACGTTAATGCAGGGTCAATGAAACTGATGTTCAACATGACCAGCTGGTGTTCAGTCACTGATTTTATATGTTTTGCTTCAACATGTTTCTCCTCTGTTTTCAGGAGCGACTTGAATACCAGCCTCCACCAGTAAGTATTTTCTCAAATATTCTCTTTGAAGCTGCTCAAGGCAACATGTTTAAATCACAAGTTAAAGCCCAACTTTATTTATCAGCTTTAACCAACGAACACTGAAAGGACTTTATTCATTGTTCACACAGTACAGTTGTTTGACTCTGGTACCACTAACATTTTCATCCCCTGGCTTGTAATGCAGGAGGGATAATTCCATTAAATCTCGTTTCGTTGTGTGTTACAGCCGAAACCTCGGAGAGTCTACGCTCCCAACACGTACGTCGTGCCAACAGAGAAGAAGCGCTCGGCTCTGCGCTGGCAGATCAGGAACGATTTGGCCAACGGTCTCCTCCCGTACGGCTATCTATTTTAAGCCTTTTTCTCTTGACATGGTTTTTATAAACTTGAATAAAACTTTGCATTGCTTTTTTAATCGTTGGTATTATGTTGTGTTTTCTTTGGGAATCAGAGAAAGGTATTTTAAATGAGCACAGAGGTCTATAATGCTGCTCCTCCTCCAGAAACTTGGTAGGATGAAGACGACTGCCTCGTGTTTCAGGAGGCTGCGGACGTTCAGACCTGATGGAGAGAAGATACAAACATCGACTGACAGATTCTGTTCACTTCTATAGACGGTAAAAAAGGTTTTAAAGACTTGGTTTGTTACAGGTCAAACGTCTGATAGTGAATGACTTCATAATCGTCCTGAAAGGCTGATGTAGCTGCTGACTTACAGCAGCAGTTCACCCAACAATGAGAACCCTGGAGGGAAGTTCCACTATATGATGATACAAAGAGACACATCTGTCACCTCTGGGTTGTTGGCACTCTTTGTTCTACTTCGACATAAAATAATAATAATTCCACTTTGTAAGTAATCAGATCCAGAAGTGAAAACGAAAACAAAAAGGTCTTAGAGAGGAACATGAATTCTTGTTAAACAAATTAAACGTGCGGTGATGAGAGGATTGCTGGGTGTGACTGCAGGAGAACCGGCTTTCTGGCACCTTTTAGATCCAGAGATGCTGAATGTGAACGAACTGATGGCTGGAATAATGTTCACTGTCTTCAGACCTTATGGTATCATATCAGGAAACTCTTCACCTCTGAAAACAACAAGAACAACAGCACTGAAGAATGAAATGATGTCATGTTGGTGAAACACTGTCTTGTAAATAATCCAGTGAATGTGTTTGACTATTTAAATCCTAATTGATCTTTTTGAACAGATCTCTCCACCTCCCTACAGTCATATTTTCAGTGGAATTCCTTTGCTGAAAAAAGACAAAACACAATAAAGATGAAGATTTATCACATTTTCTATTGGAACGTCAAAAACATTGGAACTGAAAAATAAATTGCAAATATTTTTACAAGAACTCATTTGTTGGATCAAAAATATTCTCTAGTTTAACTTCTCAAACTACCTGACAGGTTTTCCTGACGCTTGGTGGTGGGATTAGGCACGTTGGAGTGGATCTTTTTTTTTTAACAGTGCAAGATAAGGTCTTTTCACAATTTCCCTTTATAATCCATAAACCTCCCGACAGATTTTGACCCGTTGAAGGGTTGAACATGTTGCAAGGAAGAACCCGTTACACTTTGGAGTGGATCCACATAAAAAGGCAGGAGTCAGGAATTTTTTGTCACTTTTTTGTTAGTTTTTGTCAATCATGCTTAAACTACTTGACAGATTAGCATGAAACTGGGTAGAAGAGTGGCCATTGTTCTAAGGGAAAATAATAAATTAACCAAAATAATGTGGGTGGAGCTCATACAGCGAGATGCTACTGTTTTTACTTAAGTAAAGTTTCTGAATACTTCTTTCATCACTGATATAATATCACAAGTTATCTTTGATACACAACAAATTTGTTCTAATAATAAATCAGAAGATGACAGAAAATAACTGAATTTTAACATTTTCTCTTGAATTCTGCCCTTTTTTAAACATTTAAAGACAAATAAAAATGTCTACATATTGGAGACAAATATGGGACAATATCAGTATAAATCTGTCATGGCTGTTTTCCAGTGTATTTGCAGGCCTCAGTTTCAAAGTAAAGCTAAACACACTCCACCCAGTGTGAGCAGAGAAGCCGTCCTCCTCCTCCTACAGACTCCAGGCTCCTCATGAATAATCAGGACTTCCTAACATCCTGCCCCTCCAGCAGGCGCTGGGGTTTCAGTCAGGGGGGAGACCGACAGGTGGACCGTGTTTGGACCCCGTTTAATCTGGGAAGAAGAGACTTTTAGCGTCGTCCTCAGCCCTGGGAGGACCATGGCTCTCTGCAGGATCTATCGAGAGTCTTTGCTGGTGATTTTGCTGCAGATCGTGCTGATTTGCTCTGCTCAGGTGAGAGATGGTCTTTACTTCATCTCCTGGTGACGAAACACCAGAATATTCCGACAGGTCTTATTTCCTATGTATCCTAACTGACATAAACCTGAGATCCTGAGATGATTATTAAAAGTAGGTTTATATCTTCACTACTTGTTATATTGTTTTCAGTCTCTCAAAGTATTACTTTCAATTTCCTTACAGGCATTTTCATATCTGTGCTTCTTATTAAGGGAACTATTGTTTATTGTACTTTTAGTAGGTATTTTTTCTCCTATTTTTCACCATATATGCCTGTAAAAGTGTTCATTCCATAGTAAGATACTTTAATGTGCTTTAGTTAAATCTCTCTGTCACATTTTCTTTACAGAATTTAAATATTCTATGGCTTTAACATCAGATTTTGTTTCATAATTTGTATTACACATTGTTATTGTATAAGGTATTTGTAATACCAGTTTGAGTATGACTCAAACTGTGCTCCATTTATCCCAGTGTGCTCACCTGGCACCAATAAGCAGCAGCAGCAGTAATCCAAACACATGCTGTTATTAGCTGGTATAATGGGAAAGCATAGTTTCCTGACCCTTCCCCTCACTTCACCCCAAACAATGGGACTCTGTGTGAGCTGCCCTTCACATCACAGCCACCAGCAGCAGCATCAGGTCATATTTAGAGATGAAAGTTTCAAATCAATTTTTGTTTGTTTTTCCAGAGAGGCCCGGTCGGTCCCAGAGGCCCCGCAGGGCCTCCCGGAGCAGCCGGCGTGCCAGGAGTGGACGGCATAGATGTTAGTGATTTCTTCTCAGTCGTAACTTTCAGTTTTCAGATGTGGGTCAAAGCTGTGGATCAGTTTGTTTCTGGGTTTTACAGTCATTTACACAAGAAGAAGAAAAAGCTGTTTGAGCTCTGAAGTCCTTTGGAAATAAAAAGGTCCTCACATGACTTTAATCTGACTACATTCACCTTCAATGTAAGCAGTGATGTCACACTTTAAAACTATCTTCTACTGTCGGATTAATCGACCTAATGATGGAGGTAAAAAGATGCTCTCCTGTTTAAACTATAGAAGGGAAATGTCCATGTTTTAATTCAACTACAAGATTAAATAATGGGCTGAAAAATAACTTTTTTATCTTCATGAAATTCTTCCAAAATCACATTTAATACACTTAAAAATGTCTCATGTTTGCAAAGTTCCTGAATTTGCATCAACAGGATTGTAGTTAGTCCAAGAGGAGTTTAAGTCTCCCTAAATACACCAGAAAGTTATTTAGTTATGTTTTCCTGAATCATTTACTCTAAATAAACCAATTTAGCCTTAAAATGATCCAAATCTAAGTTATGCAGAGATTAAAAGCACTGGTATCAGGCTCCGAAATATCCAACATGTATTAGACTTCTGGAGATTCTAGGACATCGGAAGAACGCATAAATTTCCAGAAACATGTACAAATGGACATGAAGCTCAATGGTAGCTAACATCATGTACGACAAGCACATGGAAAAGTTCTTTAAGTAGAATTCATCATGTGAACATTCTTCATTTGTCTCCAGGGTGACCGAGGAGAAGACTCCACAGTGGACGGAGGACCAGTGAGTGTTTTCCTTTCTCTGAACTGTAGAATAAATGCTGACTTTGGGCTCTGTGTACCCAAACCAGCAGCTCTAACGTGAGGTGGACTTCTTATTCCAGGGCGCTGATGGTGACAACGGCAAAGACGGAGCTCCTGGAGCTGCAGGCCTTGCGGGCGCAGATGTAAGTGAAACAACATGTCGACATAGTGGAGTGTGACATCAGGCACGGACTGCTTTTGGTTCATCCACCAGATGTATTTTACAGCTGGTCTGACAGACTTGTCCAAAAATAAAAGAAGATTCTGTTGAATTTTGAATCCTGTTAAACGTTAAACTCTCCAACAAGAGGATGTATTGAAATCTGTAGGATCTGAGCTTCTCAGATGTGCTGCTGTGGGAGCAGTTTGTCTTGGCTTCTACTGAATAAATCTGGCTATTTAAGAGAGAGTCTTGAGGAGCCTCCTGAAAGGAACAGGGGTCTTTTTGTGTGACGCTGAGCGGTAACTGTGTGCTGGCAGCGCTGGTGCAGAATGGACTCAGTGTATTTGCTGTCTGCTGTGGGGACGGTGCTGAGGACTGAAGCAGAGATAGATTTTAAAGTGCACCAGCGTTTGCACCAGAATACCTTGTGACATCACAGGAAAGATGGAGAGAGATGAGTTTATATACCTGCAGTCACAGGAAGTAGACCAGAAGGCAGTGCAGCAGGAAGAGACTGTGCTTTTTTTTTTTTTTTTGGGGGGGGGGGTAGACATCTTGATGCAAGATGATGATGATGTTATTTATGGATGAGGCCGTTTAGGGGAGGAGCTAAAGAATGGAAGGAGGGCCACACCTCCTCCTGCTATCAGATTCTTAATGAGTCTCCAAGCAAAGAAAGTCATCCATGTGTTTGATAGGAGCATCATTCAAATCATTCACATTTCATGCACTGCTGTTAATTTGAATAGAAATGCAGTTCTCATGTCTCATCGATTAATTATGACATCCGTTCAAATGAAATCAGGTTTTCCAAACATATCTGGAAGAGAAACAACCCAATTTTCCAGAATAAATGTCGGCACTGAAGGTTTCTGCAAACCAGGGATCACGTTGAAACTTTATGTATCAGTTTATGCTGTGATAATGTGATACTTAAGGTCTGGTTAGGAACAAAAACACTTGTTTAGGGTTAGGAAAATATATGAAATATATAAAACTAATGTGCTTTGCATAAACACACTCTATAGACACAACATTTTATTTTGGCGATGAGGCTAAAAGGAAACAAAAACTTTGTTTCCCATTGTTTGTCATTGTGCAGATACACACAGACAAACCTGAACTTTATTAGAAGGATGAACCCCTTGAGATGAACCATCTTGTTTTCAAGGGGATCCTCAAACACCAATATACAGAAGAAAACATAGTTTTCTTATGTAATTAACAATTATTAACAAGATTTTGGGTGCATTCACTGTCAGGTCTCCTCATAAATAAAGTAGAAGTCTTTATGGTCTTAAACCTGGGACTTGAACCCAGCCTATACCTGTGGCTTTAAGACCCAATCTGACTGAACCTGACCTGCCCCGCCACACCCAGACCTATAACACAGAATCTAGTTTTGCTTTATTTCATTCATGACTGACTGATAGTTTCCCAGGCTCTTGCAACACATGAGAAAGAGAGAGAGAGAAGCTTTCCTCCTACATTTCTTAATAAAACTACATTTGAATGTATAAATGTGAACCCAACCACAGCCCAAAGGTTTATGAACAAAACAGCCTGAAAAATCATAAAATAGTTTCTAGGTTATGTCGAAACTAAATGCTTTTTGATCAAATATTTTTTGCCAGTGGGCCTCTGAAAGAATAAATAGGCAGGGTTGTGAGCGTGCTCATTACATTCATCCTATTTTGTGTTCCTGTTAGATCATCAATTGATCATTGCACCCATAGTTCATGCTCAAATATATCCAGATCTGTAATTTAATGTCCCAGATCCAGATCAGGATCCAGTTGTTGTGGAGCATCATGAGTTGTTTATACCTGGGTATTTTTTATTCAGATTGCATTTATTAATTGTCATGATATTGGGGAAAAAAAGGCCCAAACTGTCAATATTGAAGAAGAGAAAAAGAATCATTTGTACCCGGGTCCAGCTCAAGATTTAATCAAGACCAGGATCCCCCCCTACACAAAATGTCATGAAAATCCTTTGATTGGTGTGTTTCCATCAATTTCTTCAGTTACTACAAATATCAGAACTGATGGAAACAGATGCAAAAACTATGAAATTAAGACCCATGTTTAAACAGAAGTTCTTCTTTAAGTTTCTGATTTGACTTGAAGACTTTGTGTGTCCTGAAAGTTTATTACCATTATTTTGAAAGATTTTGTGTCGTGTTTGTAGGGACCTGTTGGACCTCCTGGAGATCCAGGTGAACCGGGTCTACAAGGGCCAAAAGTATGTCTATTATGATGCATTTTTATTGATTTCTCGTGAAATGTCAGTGCTAATTATAAATGAGATTGTAAACATTGTTCTTATTATCTGTTCTTGTTCGTTTTCAGGGTGATTCTGGGCCACATGGGATTCCCGGAGAGCCTGTAAGTCCAAATATTGATGTGAATATAGCTATCTGGACAGGCGGTATGTAGGTGTTAGGACACATTGTTAAGCACAATAATATGACTGATGCTTGTTTGTATTGCTTATAAACCTCTCTGATATCAGTCTTTGTTGCACTGATGTACATGAAGTCACATAACGCTTTACATTTGTCTTCAAACATCTACGGTCAGGCAGGAAACTGCTTACATTTAGTTTTAATGACAGCTGGGTAATATGATTTAAATCATTATCATGATATCTCTACCCAAGGATGCTAGAATGTGATCATTTGCTAGTCCTTTTCAACCTATATTCAACTAAAAACAGTATAGAGACAACCTATTTAATGATTTTCCTCATTGGCTTCATAGATTTTTGTAAATATGCTTATTCCGAATTTGATGACAGCAACACCTTTTTAAAAAGTTGGGGGGGGGGCAAGAAAAGACTGGAAAACTTATGGAATTCTCAAAAGCACCTGATTGGACCATTCTACAGGTGAACAGGTTGACTAGAAACAGGTGACATCATGACTGGGTATGAAAAGGGCATCCACATTAAAGGATGGGGTGAGGTTCACCACTTTGTGAAACACAAGACTATATAAAGGTTATTACTACATGGGATCAGTAATACTTCATATAACATAATTTGTAAATGATCGTATTTTGTTTTTTATTTTTGCACAGCGTCACAACTTTTTTTGGAATCTGGTTTGTGTCGTTATTAAATGTACAAAAAAACGATTATTGAAGCATCAGCAGTCCTACATTTTGTCTGTTATTTATAAGGTAAAGTTAAAGTATACGCTGATGATACTGTTGTGTGCTCAAACAATCAAATCAAACAATCTGCATTATTATGCATTTAACTGATTTGATTTGTGTGATTTCTGTCTGACACTGTCAATCCATGATTCTCTCACACAGGGCGTAGGACCTGATGGGCTTGATGTGAGTACCTACACTATCAATCCATACACATTGCTATGCTAAGGTTAGCATATTCAGTTGGAGGTTTGCATTGGTTAGCAGTTCACAAACGTCTGTAAGAAGGGTTGCACAAAGTACTGCTGATATTATTACCACAACCACAGTAGGAATACTGCAGTTACAGCGTGTTCCAAATAAAAATATTTACATTTCATCTCCTACAAATGATGAGCAGAGCCCTGACAAATATGCAGCCTTATCATGAAAAGTCACTTGGTGCCATTTGTAACTTTAAACAATTGTCTCGTATTGTGTATGTATGCATATATACTATATGTTCCAGGCATGAGGATGAATGTGTGTGTATGTGTGCATATATAGATGTATATTATGAGTATAAATGTCAGCAGTATCAAACCTTTCCTTTAGTTGCTTCGCTTTGAGTTTTAATTGTATAATCTCTGCATTTGCAATTGTATAAACTACGCATCTAAAACTGACTCTTTCACTTGGCTGTATTTACGTGTCCCAACCTGTAGACCAGTGTTATATTCTTAATAAAATTAATGTACAAAATATTGATATGTTGCAGTGTTAGAAACTTCATTGCAACAGATTTTTCATCTGAAGTTCTGGCTTTTTTTGCTGTTTTTAAACAGGGTATTCCTGGTACAGACGGGCTTCCAGGTGAACTGGGCAAAGTTGGATCACCTGTGAGTAAAATCGTTAGTTTAGTTATGTAGCTTTTGTCATGCTAGTAGATTTTAAATCCTAACAAGTGAACCATTATTTTTAGGAATAAAAAGCATGTTGCTAAGAGTACCTCTTGATGCTGGTTTAAGATTTAGAACACCATCGTCCATAATCACTGACTCTGTCTCTCACAGGGAGCCAGAGGAAAGAGGGGTCAAGTGGGTCTTGCTGGTGCTGCTGGGCCGCGGGTAAATATCACATCGCCTGACTCCACTGCTGTTAAATGCTACCAGAGCAGACTGATTATTTATGATGGCAGTAAAGGGGGCAGCTCTCAGTGACAGAGTAACACTGTGAGATGTTAGAGTTTAAGGTCAGGGTGGAGAGTTTAAAGTAACATGTTTCTGTGCTTTAAAGAAAAGCATCTGATTTAAAGTTTATGTAAACTCAACCACACTGTGTTTTTTTCAGGGTCCTCCAGGCGTGTATCAAGGCGAGGACCTGGTGAGTTTGATCCAAACGTGGGATAAATTTACAACCATACATAGCATACATAGGGGCGGCTGTGGCTCAGGAGGTAGAGCAGTCGCTCACAGAATGAAAGGTCGGTGGTTCCAGCCCCTTCGACTTGTAGACTGCAAGTCTACAAGTCGAAGTATCCTTGAGCAAAGATACTGAACCCCAATTTGCTCCCCGGGCGCCGTAATGTAAAGGCAGCTCACTGCTCCTCAGGGATGGGTCAGATGCAGAGAAAGAATTTCCCCCTGTGGGATTAATAAAATCGCTCTCTCTCCCCCAAACAGCCATGTTTTCTGAAAGAGTTTATATAACTACCCCTGAAAATAGGACGCGATATACTGATAATACTTGATATGTCAACCAGGTAGTCAGTTCTACACAGTGGAACAAGAAACATGGTTAACAATGTACTAGAAAAGGATCCTTAAATCATTATAATCTGACTTGTAATAAATAAATAATGACTAAGTATCTCAGAATGACAATTACTATGACAAAAATAATGACTTACTATGTCAGAAATAAAGATTTGACAATGACTTACCTCAGAATAATGACTAAGTATCTCAGAATAATGACTGGATGGCTAAAGATAATGGGGAACGTCATCAAAATAATGACTAAGTATCTCAAAATAATGACTTAGTGTCTAAAAACAATGACTTAGTATCTCAGAATAATGACAAAGTATCTCAGAATAATGACTTAGTATCTGAGAATAATCACTTACTAGCTCAGAATAATGACTTAGTACCTCAGAATAATGATTTACTATCTCAGAATAATGACTTAGTATCTGAGAATAATGACTTAGTATCTGAGAATAATCACTTACTATCTCAGAATAATCACTTAGTATCTCAGAATAATGACTTACTATCTCAGAATAATGACTTAGTATCTGAGAATAATCACTTACTAGCTCAGAATAATGACTTAGCATCTCAGAATAATGACTTACTATCTCAGAATAATGACTTAGTATCTGAGAATAATGACTTAGTATCTGAGAATAATCACTTACTATCTCAGAATAATGACTTAGTATCTCAGAATAATGACTTACTATCTCAGAATAATGACTTAGTATCTGAGAATAATCACTTACTATCTCAGAATAATGACTTAGTATCTCAGAATAATCACTTAGTATCTGAGAATAATCACTTACTATCTCAGAATAATGACTTAGTATCTCAGAATAATGACTTAGTATCTCAGAATAATGACTTAGTATCTGAGAATAATGACTTAGTATCTGAGAATAATGACTTAGTATCTGAGAATAATCACTTACTATCTCAGAATAATGACTTAGTATCTCAGAATAATGACTTAGTATCTCAGAATAATCACTTACTATCTCAGAATAATGACTTAGTATCTCAGAATAATGACTTAGTATCTCAGAATAATGACTTACTATCTCAGAATAATGACTTAGTATCTCAGAATAATGACTTACTATCTCAGAATAATGACTTAGTATCTCTTTATAATGACTTACTATCTCAGAATAATGTCTTAGTATCTCAGAATAATGACTTACTATCTCAGAATAATGACTAAGTATCTAAAGATAATGATAAACTCAAAGAAAATAATGACTTAATGAGAAAGTTCATTATTTTGAGATACTAATTAATTATTTTAAGAAAGTTTTTCACTATTATTCCATAATACTATAATAGATACTACATACTAATAATAGTTTCAGAAGTTTCTCTTTATATTGATTTACAGGATCTTTTTTTTCATCACACTAGCAGAAATGACAGAACCAGTTCACACTGTGTCCCTAGAATTAGCAGATGGTAATTATTGACTACACTTGTGTCACTTTCCAGACAGCCATTAGTTTCCGTATGAAGCTATACTCTTCTTTTAATCATAGCTGCTATTGCTTAGTTGTAATACATCTGAGAGCCAGAGTGGTGTGTTCAATTATTCATAGGAAGCTCCAACGTCTAACACTTGAGAAACAACAGGATTCCAAATCTTCATGACATTTATGACTGAACTCAAATAACTCAGTAAATTTCAGTTCTTTGCTGACCACGGCCAACTTATGAAATATTTTGGAGTAAAGCAAATCTTAAAAACATCAGTTAATTTCTCTTGGCTGGGCCAAGGGGTCACTTTCAGTGGAGCCCCCTTGTGGCAGGGCTCTTCCATGACCTCAAATAGGCTGTTGTGTTTTTCAGTGTCCCAACGCGTGCCCCTCTGGTCTGACTGGACATCCTGGTCTCCCTGGCATGAAAGTATGCAATATTTCACTAATGATGTTATTATTTTCACTAAACTAAATTAATTTTTTATAGTTACATTTAACTTGCTGTTCCTGCCTGTAGGGTCACAAAGGGGTTAAGGGTGAATCTGGTGAGCCGGGAAGACAAGGACATAAGGTAACATCCTCTTTTTTCACATTGTTTATAAAAAGATTTTTTTAAATGAGATATTTCTACATATCACTGCTGTTCTCTTTCAGGGTGAAGAGGGTGAACAAGGACCGCAGGGTGAAGTTGGAGTTCAAGGACTACCAGTAAAATATTCTACCGCTCTCTCTATGAAAGTTCCCTCAACATAGAGCCTGTGTCCAGTAGGGCAACTCCTCACTGTCAAACATGCTAACATGGGACATTTGTCTCTCTTTTTCTCTATCCGCTGAGTAATTTTAGGGCCCAGGTGGAACAAGAGGCCTCCCAGGAATAATGGGCTCCAAAGGTGACAGGGTAAGAGGTCACATGCACTGCACCAGATTTTCATGGAGTCATAAAACAACATAAGACATGGCTGTTATGTTTTCATCGACTGTATATAAAGATGGACGGCATAACAGCTTGCCAAGAGTGAAGCTAAAACATCTTGTTCGCCCCCCTGGTGTCTGGCTGCAGTATAGAGGGTTTGCATGTGACGTCACAGTAGGCGGAAGTCACTGCGGAAACACCCACTGAGTGGCAGGAAGCTCTTACTGAGTCGTAGTGTTAGCATTCAGCTTGAATGCAGCGAAAACACAAAAGACTTGGATGGACTGTACAAATAGATTCAATTAGAAATCAGAGCTATCTTTTTACTACTACTGAAAGCTAAAGGAAAGAGAAGCTAATGGATCGCTGGAATTTACATATAGATCTGTGTTTGGAGCATCTGTGATCAACAAATCCTCAAAGAAATGATCACATTTGTCAAGAAGCTCACTGAAGGCTGACCCAACATTCACAGCTTCATAAAGTTGTCCTAATGGTGTGCATCCTGACTCCGGACATAAACATGCAATACAAACCTGTCCAGATACAACTAGAATATCCACTGTATCCTTGTTCAAATTGTTCTTTATTTGCCAAGATTTTACATCTGAGATATGGAAACATGAGATTAATTATCTTGTTTTAAAATGTATTTATTCGTTTTTTTAAACAGCCTTATTTCTAAAATAACCAACTTATTTTAAGGTTTAGTGACCCATAAAATTATCTTGCTGCATGAGCAGTTAATTTAACTAGTATTAAGCAATTTATTTTTTCTCAAATATAGGGATATTTCTTGAATTCAGCTACTCCTGAAAATCACGAGGAAACTCCGGGGCACTCTCTATTAAAACAAATGAAATGCCTTTATTGTAATGGCATGGTCGTGTTAGACATTAAATACAAAGCTACAATGCGTTTCAGCATCAAGCCTTCATCAGCATTTGGTTGGCTAGTTCTTTGATGCTATAAAAAGGGGCAAAAGGATCATAATTAACAGCTGAGCCCTGCTTGAGATTGAGTGGCAGCTATATGGTATAGATTTATATCACAACTAGATACGAGACCCAAAGACGGCGTCTCTGCCACAGTTACTTCTTGGGTATGCAGACGACTGCATACTCTATGTGCAGTAGTGCTTTTCCCAGAGAGTTCCTGCTCAAATCAAAGACTTAACATTGTGATGTCACCTCAGATTTTGTGTTTTCTCAGGCTGAGGAAAGTTTTACAAATATTTTTTAAAAATCGAAAGATCCATAATTCTTAATACTAAGTGTCATAATTGACCTTGTTTGCAGTTCGAGATGACTCATCAAAAAGTTTTACAGACGTGTCTTTTATAATGATGGTTGATGGGGGAATTTTTCACTGCAGTACCGTGAGTGGCCACTGGGCAAAAATGGTAGCCAGGATAAGTGGCGGCACCGTATCCAGGTCCAAATAATTAATTCATAGTCCAAACCAATCAAAATTCATAAACCAATCTGAATTTTATACCATCTTCATCGTTTTTTTAACAAAGGAAACAAAAGCACAGTTAATATCAACACACCACAAAATGACTGATTATCAATTATCCAATCAGGAGAAGACACAGGAGGGTCAAACTTTTAACTTTCCAACAAAGAAATTTCAAAATAAAAGCTCTTTACAACCTCAAGAGATATGGAAAAAATAAAACATATACAAAACTGCATTTTCAGGTAACTGTATACAAATAATGTCCAAAATCATTATTTCATTCTCTTCTGATCCAAACTGATCATCTAATGACTGCATCTATACTGTGTGCATTGAAATAATAACTATGTACACTTCTTTGTTATTTTTGTGACAATAAAACTTTCACAAACAGGGACCTCGTGGGAAACCTGGCGATGTAGGTCCGCGGGGAATCCAGGGAAGCCCAGTGAGTATTCATCTTTGCATCATGTCTGTAGACCCCCTGCTTGTTATTTAGACAATACTGATAAAAAGTGATGACATTTTTCAGGGCGATCTAGGCCAACGAGGAGCCATAGGTGAGATCGGTCCAGTGGGTGTGCAGGTAAGGTCTTAGAAACAATATCGGTGACAAATTTAGCAGCTGTAAACAGATGCATTTCATATTCCACTCTGACAGAGATCGCGGTGTTTTGTAAAATCCTGTCTATATGAACCATCATGTATAAGACACATCAGGAAAATACTCATCATCCCTTTTTTGTTCATCTGCTTCTTTTTGCCCTCATTCCAATGTATTATTAATTTATGATTTAAATACTTCTATGTTTCTTTATAGGGGGATCGAGGTCCTCCTGGAATCACAGGAGTACCAGGACCAAAAGGAGAGCCTGTGAGCACTGCTTCATCTTATCAATCAAAAAATCCTGGATCTAGCCCTGTATCTGGATCCACACCAAAATTTAATGGGTTCTTGCCTTGCCGATGCACCACCCCTCAACAAAGTTTAGTGGAAATCGGTTCAGGAGTTTATGCGTAATGAGGGAAAATGTAAAGAATTGATCTATATCGCATTGTTGAATCTGCCCCTGTACCTGCATCTGCACCAAAATTTAATGGGTTCTTTCTTGGCCCATACCGTACATTTCCATCAAGTTTTGTTAAAATACATTCAGAGCTTTTTGCGTAATCCTTCTAAAACACAAATGGAAACGGCTGTAAACATGACCTCCTATCAAAAGCTGACCATAAACTGTATAAATTGAGACTGTTTTTGACCCATTTAATGACACAGGCAGAGCAAGGAACGATCATAGCCCCATAAACTGCTCTTGACCGGCGGCCTTTGTTAGGCTCTCACACAGTTAAAACAGAGCCATGAATCGATTCCCGCAGATTACACTCTCATTTGGCTTTAAGTATGTGCAGGGATACTGTTAATGGCAGTATTATTATAATCAGTGTAACTGGATATCAAGTTAAAAATCTGTACAGTCAAATGTAGCTAGTTTACCTTCAGTTCTCTGCAAAATCAACATGCTGTACTCCCCAATGTCCTCCAAGTTTTCTGCAAATCCATAAACGTCTGCATCTCTTTTTGTATCCTGGACACAGGATTGCACAGATGATCAGTATGTTCCTGATTTTTACGTAGTGTAAGCTCAGCAAGCAAACAAACTCATATGTCTTCAATGACAAACTGCTACCTGCCCCACAGTACCTTTCAAATGAATTTTTGTTGAGAATTGTCAATAGGGAGACCGGTTCGCTGGGGCTGATGGGCACAAAATGGGCACAATGAGCACAAAAATTATGCACATTGGCCTCATATCGCACAGGATGTACTTGTATTATGAGTTAGAAATAAACAACAACATTTCAAAAATCATACAGTATATGTATTCAGATTAACAGTCCAAGCTATGTTCCAGGCTTACCTATATAAAACTACCCTTTTCCCCACCAGTCTTCCTTCCTATAATGCAACCATATGAATGCTGTTGATTTAACATATCCTATATCATATGCTGTTCTTTAGGGCTTCAGGATGCTGGATGAGTTACACTAACCAGCTAATGAATAGACTTTTTTGTACCCTCTGATTCTTTCATTTGAACAAAACCCCATTTGTATAATTATGTCTGTAAGCCTCTCATCTCTTTTGTCAACAGGGCCTCTCTGGTCCAGATGGCCGTGAGGGAATACCAGGGCTGCCAGGATCCAAGGTAGCTGTTTTTAATGGTTTACAGTAGTGTATGGAAATAAGAGACTTGACGGAAGTGATTTTAGATAGAGAGTCTGAATGGAGTCTGGATTTGTAGATTTCCCATTTAAACAATCCTGACAGATAATTCCTGTTGATTTCAGGGTCTCACAGGGAAAAGTGGGGCTCCGGGTGATGCTGGCCCACAAGGACTTCCTGTAAGTGTGACCTCTGGCCTGAAAAGTATCCCTGATTCATTGTTAGCAGTTTGAGCCTTGTGCTTTGGAGCTCAGATTTTGATACCATTTTCTCCATATAGGGTTTACCAGGTGCCTACGGCCAAAAAGGAACCAGTGGGCCAAAGGTATGATATATATATTTACTGCTACTGCTAGTGATTGACACATTTAAATTTCCATATAAAATGAGCTCTTTGTTGTCACCAGGGTGTCTCAGGTGATCCAGGTGTTGTGGGACTGATGGGGTCTCCTGGGAAACAGGTGAGTTTAATGTACAACATCAATTGTGTTGCATTAAAGTAATTTAATTGTAAAGTCTCACAACAGATATGTAAAAGTACATTAAAGTCTTTTATCTTTGGATTTTAATTGGTTTGATGGAAATTTCCTGAATTAAAATAATCAGAAAATAAAGTTTGACTTTAAAATACAAGACAAAAATCTGATGACTGTGAAATTTATTTCTGATGGGTATTTGTACTGACGTCTGATTTGTTCCCAGGGCGAACGAGGGGAGCAGGGAGAGGTTGGACCAGTTGGACCCAGAGGAGGACCAGTGAGTCGTCTGCATATACATTTCACTTAAACCTGCACGTTTTTCTCCCAGTGACAGGAAATATATCGTTGGTCCCGCCCTCTTCTCCTCAACGTACTGCCTTAGCCAACCAAAAAATCATGCAAAGCAGATCCGAGGTTCTTATACAGGACCATCCTCACTCCACACTCCGTCATGTGGTGAACATCCCTCCCTCAGGCATTAACTGAAACTATTGTAGTGTTATGTTTATGAACTTCTAGTTTTTTACATCGGTACCTTTGAATATACAACACTTCGATTGTTATTGTTACAAGATCGATTGTTGTTTGTTTGTTTGATGTTTTTATGGTTAATATAGATAAAATTTATTCAAGAACCAATATAAATTTACAGTAAAGACCTCAAATCTTACACTGTCAGGAGTAGTACAGATACTAAAGAGGTACAGAATGTGCATTGTGTTTTAGAGGCCATAGAAACTGCAGCCACGTACGTATGAGCACCACAGTTAATCTAGCTCTAGACTATATAAAGGAAAATGTGAGGTTTGAAATTATATTTTTTTTAGATATTTTTATTCATCGTTCTTTTTTTGTTGTTGTTGTTTATTTGTTTTTGGATATTTGTACGGGATAAGGAAAGGAATTAGGGAGCTCGGTCTGGCTGGTTCAGATCATTTGTGTTTGGATGTCTGCTTGACTGCATTTTGAAGGGCGGGGCATGTGTAAAGGGCGGGGCAGGTGAATGATCACCCTGCTGAGGGCCCTGGAGCAAAAAGACAGCAGGTGCACAGGAGAGGTGCTGTTTGTTGCAACCCTGCAGCTGCTTAATATTTTGAGGTTGCCTATTCTGGAAGGTGGCTCATTGGTTACAGAGGTGGAGATGGGCGGGAGGCATATGATACATACAGCAGCATGAAGTGTTGGTAACACTGAAAACTTCAGTTTATATCACTGACAAGCTATTAGGAAGTTACCATGACATTCTGAAGTCTCCTCTCTTACTTTTTCTGCTGAACATATAAAGTACTATATTACTTTATCATGGCGGTCCTGACACTTTCTTCTCACTATGGCTCATAAGAATAAATAACAGGATAATATACTGAGCAGCAGTAGAAACACATTTTTTTTAATGTCATGCCATCCTGTTCATATTAAATGTAAAAGGCAAATTATGGTTCACACAGCTTTATTCACCCTTTAGCCATACAGAAAAATCATTTTTGTGCAGATTAGTGGTTGTTGCCTTAGTGTTTACAAGTCAGAAAGTGTGGATAGTGAAACAATAACAGTCAGTACCGCGTGTGATCACCTCCAGCATTTATCACTACTTTACACCTCCTGAATGGATAAAACGTTAATCTGGACTTGTAGGATGACATCATTCTTCCTGCAGAGCTGTGACAAGTTGTTCATGTGTTGCTGGAGCAGGATCTCTCTCTCTCACCTGGTGATCCTGAACATCCCACAGATGCTCTATTGGGTTGAGATCTGATGAATATGCTGGCCAACGAAGGACAGCGACATTGTTCTGGTCCAAGTAGGCTACTCCTGACAGACATGAGCCACATGTGGTCTGGCATTGTCATGCATGAAGGTGATCTTGATTGCTGTATCTTGGGAATGACATGTGGACCTAGGACCGTATCTCGGTAACGGATAGCTGTCAGTGTACCGTGGATGTGGACCTGGTCTGACCACCATCCATTAGCAATGTCTCCCCACATCATGATATCACCACCAAAACGATCCACTTCCTGGATGTATGCAGCAGGATAGCGTTCCCCATGACGACGATACAAACGCCTACGACCATCAGCTCTGTGCAAGTTAAATCTGGACTTGTCACTAAATGTGATCTGCCTCCACTGTGCAATGAGCCATAACATCTGTAACATCTGTGTTACACGTGTCTGCAGAGTTCAGACCATCAGCATCATCAGCATCCCAACTGTCTGGTCATGTACGTTTGTGGAAGCCGTGACATCATCAGTTGTTTCAGTTGGACATTAATTAGACCTGGGATTTTTTTTTGCCTTGGCTAGGTCTTTTCAATCATGCAGAAAAAAATCTCACCAACATCATGGTTTACTCTGAAATGCACCAATGGCTGTTATTTCTATGTTATGACTAAATGATGGTTATTCGTGATTTAACATGTTTTGGTTGTGGGTACTTAAAAAAGTTATTTCAGTGAATCACATGTTTGTTTGTTTCAGTAGATTAGGGCTGGTGAAAGGAAAATGTTTGTTTTTTTTAAACTACTGTTTCTACTGTTGCTCAGTATATATTACCTGTGTAGTGATGAAAAATATAATACAGTAATTACATTAGGTATTTATAAAGCCCTGTCATCACACACAGAAACATCACACTTTAAGTTTTAGACACCTTGTTAAAACATTGTATTTCATACTTCTTAATGCTGCATTTGTTTTGTTGATTAATTCCCTTAATTTTATTAATTCAAGTTTATAATAAATAAAATTACATTAACCTCAATTATGAGCCTGTTGTGTGAATAGACTTCTAAATATGACAACTTCTGATCAATCCAAATCAATTTCAGGCCTAAAACGACAACTTCTGGTTTAAGCCCCTCCCCTTCTAAGTACAGATAAGGATAGAGATAATTTAGTTGGTTTTCTGTCCAGATTCTACCTTTTCTTTTCTCTCTTCTTTCCTTATAGGGTGAACGAGGAGAGCGAGGGCACGGCGGGCCTCCAGGACCACCAGGAGCCCGGGTAAGACTTTAAAATCTCACCCAACACCACCACAGCACACCACAGCACACCAATGACTAACACAGTATCAGCTGTCAATTAAATCACCCAGGAAGTACACAAGTATAAGTGGAGGTGACATCTTCACTGAATTTGTTTATGCTGCATTGAGTGACAATAGGACAAAGATGAACCTTCAGACGACCAGGACTGGAAAGGATATTATTACAGGTTGTATGAACAAGTGGCGGGGGAAGTTATTTTAAAGGTCAAAGTTCATTTTGAATGAGGAGTATGTGTGGGAGCAGCACATCATAATACACACAATAATTATGGTGGATAGTGAGAAAGACATAGAAGATTAAGTAACTAAAAAAACAAGATAATATGAAGAGGAAGAGGCCGGCGTTAAAGAACACCTTGATTTCAGATACATTTACAAAATCAACAAAAAAAAAGCTCCCTTTAATTCCCAATAACAAAACATGTTCTGTCAAAAAAGACTTAACAACAATATTAAAAAGCAAACAAATATATAAAGAGACATCTCCTTAATCCACTGACTAGAATGTGATCTCTACATTTCAAAATAATTACATATTTGGCTCAATTACTTTCCTTACATTAACTTGAAAATCTTCAGAGTATGTAATATAGTCAATAAAAGCTTCATGCCAGTCGTTGCATAAAATACTATTATTTATACAGTAAATCATTAGTCACAGGTGAATATCATACACAATGTTGGTATTTCAGCACATCCTTTGATTTACTTAACCTTTATTTGACTGAGGTACAAGAGATATAGAATAATAATTACAACCTGACTGCACTCAGAGGGCACAAACCTCCACCAAGGCAGCCCATTTTCCCATTATGTTACTGCACCTGAAAGCAACAGTCCCATGATAGTGTGACCTACATAATGTGGCTCCGGGACCATGAAAACCTGCCCCTAGAATCTGGAATCAGATTGGTATCATTATTATTTTGATAGTTATTCTAGAAAAAACAGTTCATGATGGTGGTTTTATTCAGGATTTAGCTCTGTAACTTCTGAATTCTGCCAAATTTGACACCAAACTGAATCAGCACAGTTTCAGGTACAATCTGATCTCAGTTCAGTCTGTATCATTATTATTTCTTATATCACAGTACTGAATTTATTGTGAGCCCTGAGTGTCTATAAATCTAACCATTCTGGATCACCAGATCCAGAAAATTACTTGTTCAGACTGATGTCTGGTAGATCTTATGGGGATGTCATCGTGTGATTTTTGTCCAAGCATTATCCATGAAGTTAGAAGCTAAAATATTGTAATTGTCCCACAATGGTAAAGAATCATTAAAAGAATTCTGGATCCAGAATTCCATTACAACCAAAATCTAATGGATTGTTCCTTCAGCCATAACCTACCTCTACAAAAAAAAAAAATCAAAAAAATCAAAATCCATTCATAACTTTGAGTACTCCTGCTAACAGACAGTCAGAAGTTGTTTGTCTTTTATTATGCTGTGGACCCCTTCATGAGCTGTGTCCTTAATAAAGTTTTGAATTGAATTTGAATTGAATTGAATAACATCCTTGGCAGATGTATTAATTGTAAATTTCAGCCTAATCTGGTGCACAGAAATGAAAGGGTGTGTTCCCAGTACAGCAGCCTGTGGTACTCCAAACAGTGGTAAAAAGTTGCAGATATTTATGCTATGTTGAAACAAAAAAAAGCATTAAAAAATTGGAGATACATCATGAAGTCAAGATATGGATGATTATTTCTTAAGATTACAAACACAGCATTTGAATTGTCTCACTTTCCAAAAAGATGGATTTAGAAAATGATCATTATCACATGGAAAAACAAGAAAAGCATTCACCAAACAATCACCATTTTCTAAAAGATATCTATTTAATGTGACTCAGTCAGAAATGTTCACGGATGAGTTAACCTTTTAAGGCTTTATTCAAATTACTTTTAGTCACGTTTGCAGACTTTCTACCTTATTCTGTGAGTCTCTTCCGGAAGTTACAGCGACAGTTCATCAAATAAAATGTACGGTGAAGAAAGTACAAATTTCTCTAGGTTCAAACATTGTTGGAAGCATTAGGCGCAATGTAAGTACACAACTCAACAAAATAAATAACAATGGTATGTGTGTTTTACGCCATTTTTATGTATTATATTTTTAAGGAAAGTTATTTTAAAAAATCCTGGATCCAGAACTGCACCAAAATTTCATGTTCCACCCCTCCACAAATTAGGGAAAATCAAAAAAAAGAAGCCCAATTTTGCAACGTTAAAAAAAACATTAAAAATTTTGATTTTGCCCTTTATCTGGATCCACATGAAAATTGAATGAGTTCTTTCTTGACCCATGTCCTATCCTTCCACCAAGTTTCATGGAAATCCGTCTACTTATTTTTGCATAATACTGCAAAATATCAAACCAACTAACAAATCGTGACTGAGAAGAAGCAGATATCATTACTTGTAAGATGTAATTAACTATCACTTGGACAAATCTGTCCCTGAGTTTTCCTTACAGGGTTCAAAACGTTCCTATTTTGGTCAAAGTAGAAAAACTGTGAAAATGTATTTTGATTAAGTTAAATCAGGTTGCAAATATGAAAAGTTAGTTAGCTCTTCCCAGGACTAGATGATTCAATCCCTTATAGTTACACTATCCTGATGGCATCTGGGCTTGAGGGAGACTTTGTGGGAGACTTGTGGGTGAAGGTGGAGCGGGTTGTGTGGGAGGGGGGCTGCCAGGGATGAGGGCCTGGTTGTAGTTGGTTACTTCCTCTGGATGCGTTGAGGTCTTCAGGAGGTGCCCAACCTTCACTGAGTGTTTCGACCTTTATCCCCAACGTTCTCTGGTTGGCCGGCCAGCAGCGGTGGCCAGGTCACTACCCCTCTTATCCCAGTCTGCAGGCTGTAATGGCCGCGCCCTGGGTGGGAAAAAAAAAGTAGGACCTTTCTGCTCAGGTGATCTGTGCTGCTGCAAACTTTGACTCTATCAAGCAAAGAGATCAGGGAACTACAACGCCAGCAATCAGGGTTCATAAATCCTGCCTCCTATCCTGAACGTATTATTCAACACAAGGATCATTCGCCAGGATAAACCTTGTTTCTGGGCACTGAGGTCTTGTGCGACGCTTTAGTGAAAATGTCAGGTTGTTATGAACTTCATTCCCTGCAGTTAAGTCTCTAATCTAGCAGCATGAATGGCCCCTTGTTACAGAAATCTGAACACCCAAGGGGTTTTTCTGCAGCTCAGGGGGGCTTCAGGCCAGGAAAAGAAGCTGAGAAGCCCTGAAAGAGCTCTCTGTCCCCAGGAATGTTGCCTCACTGTACACCACAGCCAGTATCCACACACAACCAGAAACATGAGGCTGGATGGTTGGATAATTGGGGGGGGGTCTTCAGGACCATCCAGCCTCACTGAGATATTTTTTATTTTTTCTGTGAATGTGGTCAGGTTAAGGTGGGGGAGGTAGCCTCTCTAAACTTCACACAGTCTGTCTTGTGTTAAAAAATCTAAGTGTGCATGTGTGTGTGTGCATTCTGTGTATGTATTTTTGTGTGTGTTTAAACAGGGAAGCAAAGGGGATCCGGGCTTTCCTGGACTTCCTGGTCCTGCTGGCTATCGTGGCCAGAAGGGCGACAGGGTAAGGAGGCACCACATGACACACAATAAGTCCAATACTGATGCTACGTGGTTGTTGTTGTGTTGTTGTTGTTGTTTTTTTCATTTTTTTAAAAGTGCAGGAATACAGGTGTGGTCTGAATCAGCCAGTTATATGAATGGGCCTGCAGTAAAAGGATTTCAGGGATTTATAATAAGGAGATAATCCTGTGGTTGGTCAAAAACTTCTAGACCAAATGTATACATCACATTAACGACGTACATGTGCCTCACGTACACTTTAAACGAGGCGTGCACACGTTTTTTAAGAGATAGCTGCGGCTAAAATGATGTAGTTGACCTAAAATATAAGGATTTATGTTTGCTGTATATACAGAGTTCTGTAAAATGTATTCACTAAACTTTAAATCTCTTTATTTACATCAGAGCCCTTACTTCCTCTTTATAAAGTCTGTTTCAGCATGAGCTCTATAGATTCATTACTCATCATCTTTCTGATATGCATCAGTGACTATTAAGATATAGTATGTGGAGTTTGCATGTTCTCCCCGTCCTGTGTGGGTTTCCACCGGGCTCTCCGGCTTCCTCCCACTGTCTACAAACATGAAATATCAGTGACTCTAAATTGAGCTAATATTATAAATATAGTTTCATATAAATTTACCTAAAAATAATAAGATACAACTTCTGGATCTAGATAAAATTATTTTGTGCAACCACTTGACATACTAAAAGTAAGAAAATGCGACAAACATTTTTTTCAGTACAACACTGAAGCCACAGTCATTC
This sequence comes from Chaunax sp. Z400, assembly GCA_037577475.1. Classification (NCBI taxonomy): domain Eukaryota; kingdom Metazoa; phylum Chordata; class Actinopteri; order Lophiiformes; family Chaunacidae; genus Chaunax; species Chaunax sp. Z400. Next base: position 4,176,166 of record CM075191.1, on the reverse strand, counting down.
ACAATGATAATTCAGTCATTCACAATGAAGCCACAGGCAGGTATGTAGCTAGACAGGTGGATATTAGATCATTACAGGCCTCTAACAGCCTCAGGTACCAGATTTTTTTCTATCTCTTTTTTTATCAGAGAATTTGATTTATTGATTTCTGTCTTAAGATGTTATACAAAAATCCTATCACAAAAAAGCTTCTAAGATACAATGCTCTCCCTAATATTTGTTCATCTAAGGTACTGAAATAGGATTCAATAACACTCAATTATTTAATTCTCTCATAGAATATCTATGTGATAATTATTTTTGACGTTTTTATCTATATGCCTTCTTTCTTCGCCATATCTCCCCATGAGTCCACTGTTACTGTAGGCGTATATCATGTGCGTTTGGGCAGATATGATGACTTGAGGGTGGATCAACAGCTATCTATGCTTTTGCTAGTGGCCCAAGTCTTTAATTATAGATGTGGGCCACATATGTCACACCGAATGTGGCCCAAGTTTGGTTACAGTACTCAACTGGACAGGTTTTACAGCAGCTATCATCCCGTGCCTGCCCTGATGACGTTACCCGAGACCAACAGTAGGCCCAATGTGGCCAAATAGTAAAATAGTCACTGTGTAGTTTTAAGGAATGCATCTCAGTATTGTATTGAATATTGACAGAAAATATTAGCCATTGTCATGTTCAATGTGAGGAGGCAAAAAGGCTGAAAATTCAAGCTAAGTCAGAAAGTTCAAAGTAAAAGCCAGATCAGACAAAAAGAGACAGGATCAAGTTTATTAAAAAAAACAGGGTGTCATTAGCAAACACAGATTTAGTTGTATGAAAGTAATAATAAAGTTTTGATAATCAAATATTCATCATGATTTTTTTCCTCAGGGTGCCGTCGGTCTCGATGGGCCAAAGGGAGAACAGGTATGTTTGATTAAAACTCTGTTAGGTACAACAGTGTTGAGTTGGAGCACACAAACCTGTCAATGCTCCTTTATTTTAGGGATCTGCAGGCGCTGAAGGAACAGCAGGAGAGGGAGGAGAACTGGTGAGTATTCATCTGTTAAGGGGAAAAAACAACCAATCGGTGTGAAACCACAAGGACGAATATGAAGTTCTGGAAAGGCTATGAAAGTCTGAAGAGCTAAGCTGTAAAATGTGTTGTTGTGAGGAATCCTGAAATCCTGTCTAATTATTAAGATATGAAAAAAGTTTGGTACTATGATGTAAAAACACTATGGATGAAACTTTCTGCAGTCAAACATGTTTTAATATCCTCTTACAGGGTGATCAAGGAGAACCAGGAGAGAAAGGATCGGTATGTCCTTAACAAACATCCTAATAATCACAACACTTCATTTGTCTGATTGGTCCTTTTTTTGAGCAACACCTTTTCCTTCTTTTCTATAGTTCCACCCGTCTCTTTGACCATACATTAAACATTTTCATATATTCACATGGCAGCCATGAGAATATATGAAAATGTATGTAATCCAGAGAAACATGGAGCCATTTTCCAACATAAATCAACATGTTTAATAACCCATTAGCTAACTCGCATTTAATACGACTTGCAACCAACCTGAGTGTGACATCAGAGACAAATGGATGCCATGACGTCTAACAAAAGAGAAAATTACATTTGTTTCTCCACCTCTCAGTGATTTCCTGAGTCATTGGTGTGTATCACATAGTTATGCTAAATGTTAGCGTCCACCTGCTGCTGTTGATTGCAGACAGGCCCGCCAGGAGAGACGGGAAATAAAGGACCTGAGGGCAGCCGAGGACAGCAAGGGAAAGAGGGCAATGCGGGTCAACTGGGACCACGCGGGATGCAGGGCGACATGGGGGTACCAGGCCTGCCGGGGGCACAGGGAGCAGCGGTGAGATGTTTTTATCTTCCAACCAACTGATTCTGATAAAGTGATTCTTTAGCCCATTACTCAACAGAGGCATTAAGTTTATATGGAATTAAATAGTTTTGGTTTGCTGAGGTAACATCTCAACTCAACACTTTACAATCTGTGTTTGTTCAGGGGAAATATCCAACTAATACACACATCAAACAAGTCTGCATGAGGGTAATGCAAGGTAAGTGTCATCTTCTTAACAAACTCACTCAGTTTGTGTATTTCTACTGTTTTACCTGAGGTTTCTCTCATGTTCATTGGTTGGTTGGTTGGTTAGCAGTATTACACAAAAAGTACTGGACAGATTGTCACCAGACTTGGTAGAAGGAGGGGTAATGGGCCAGGAAAGAACCCGTTAACATTTGGTGTGGATCACATTTTTTATTGAGCTTTCTTTAACACAGCTAGATAGGGCGTTTTTCAGCATTTTGACAAATTACACAAAAACTGCTGGATCCATAAAACCTCAAATCATTTATTCATTGATTAAAGCATGAATTGGTGAGTGATTGATAACATAACTTTATTAAGAGTTGTGACAGTCGCTGCGGTTCCTCATTTTAAATGACAAAACTGAATAACGTTGAGGTTTGGTCTGTTGTTTGGGCAAAACAGGACAAGCGAAGGTGTTTCTAATATTTGTGACAGCATTTCTCTCTTTCAACTTACAAAGCAAACTATAAGTGAATTAAAATCAACAAAACAATCACCAGATTAATTAAAAAAAGTAACTCCTGCATTATTAAACATGATTAGAGTATATATTATACATATCAGATATGCTATATAAACTCACAGGAGCCATTTTTATGCTCATCTTAATTTAAGGGTCACCCAAAATACAAATATACATATTTTTCATTTAATACAGTCGTGCTGTGAAAAAGGTTTCTTCTATTTTTGTGTGTATCTTATTATAAACTGTGTTGGATCTTCAAAAAGAATTTAACATAAAGCAAAGGCAACCTGAGTAAACACAAAATGTTTTTTAAATCATAATAACATTTAATAAGGCAAAAAGGTTCTCTTTTACCTAAACCACCAGTGTAAAAAAAGTATCCACTCCTGAGCTCATGTACAGATGTAATGTGAATATGAACACTGTTCTTTATTGAGGTGAAAGAGGGCTGCAGTTCCTGATTTTTTTTAAACCTTTGTGACTTCCTGAATGAGCCTTTGCCGTGCTCTTGGAGGTATTTTTGGTAGGTTGGCCACTTCTGGGAGGGTTCACTCTTGTTCCAAGTCTTCTCCATTTGTAGATGATGCGTCTCACTGTGGATCTTTAAAGCTGCTCATCTTATACATTTCAAACATGTCTTCCTGTGACACAGAGCAGCTGGCCCAGCTAGCAGCCAGCCTGAGCAGGCCTGAGTCAGGCATCGCCGGGCTACCTGGTCCTCCTGGCCACCCTGGATCTCCAGGCCCCGTTGGAGAGAATGGTTTCCCCGGGCACACAGGATCACGAGGATTGCCCGGTCTGAAGGGTCCTCCAGGGCTACTGGGTCGCAAAGGACTCAAAGGTGAAATTCAGATTATTAGTAATCATTATAGTATTGAATATTATACAATCCCAATGAATGAATGAACTTTTAAGATTAGCAGACTATCCCAAATGATTGATAACCTGTTATTTTTAACCTTAATGTCATCATAAGGGAACAATTTTTTTTTCCACCAAGTCACACATCAGAACTGAAATTGACTATCGAATAGAGGTGTCACAATTTCAATTCTTAATTGATCAACACTCAACCTTTAACAGTCCATTATTTTCTTGTTTTTTCACCCTTGGAAACTTCAGAATCATGTCCAAACAAAAACAAAGACTGTTTTTGTACTTCTGCCACCTAATGAGTCTGATTGATCCTAAGTGACGAGTAAAATGCTAATTGAATCCTGGATTTGGAGAATTGTGACACTCCCATTACTTAATGAAAAAAGTTAGTTTTGTAGTTAAAAGAGATATATGGGCTTTGAAAGTGGAAAAAGAGAGACTCCTATCAGATCTGTTCTCATGTCTGATTTCAGGTAATGGAATCAGTCCTTGTAGAGAAAAGTCAACTGTAGAGACAAACGTAATTTCAAATCCAATCTTGTGAAAATAATCTTATCATCTATGAGACTTTAAATTAATCAACAGTCAAAATTGTGAGAATTTTTTTTCTGGCCAGGATCTAAAGGCGTCGAGATGAATCTTTGGTTTTCATCTGACTTTCTTTATATCCTGCAGAAACCTCTTCCTCCTCAGGGATCAATCAAGTTCATCTTCATGTTAACGAGTCTGAGCTTGGTGATAATTATATTTCCTCTCTGCAGGTGACCAGGGTGACAAAGGGGAGAGAGGACCCACAGAGAGAGGACCTAAAGGAGCACCCGGTGCCCCCGGTCTACCAGGTAAATCACAAGCATGCCTAAGATGTGTGATTTTAGATCAAATGCCTTTAAATTCCAACTTTGGTTCATCTATTGAATATTATTGAATATTAATTACATATTGTTTCAATTCAAGGAAGAAAATGCCTTTTATTTTGAACGTGTAGTGATCTGTTATTTAGAATATAATGTTGTCCTTTTGAGTCAGGAGTTTTTTGAAGTGGTTGAATTCCTCCTTTCAGGTGAACCCGGTCGACCGGCTTACGGCAAAGATGGCCGTGAAGGACAGCGGGGACCCCGTGGTGTTCCCGGTGCTCCCGGCGTTCCCGGGCCTCCCGGTACCTCCGGTCTGAACGGTTACTGTGAGTCATCACAGTGCATCCTGCCTGCGGTGGCTGCACCGGTTTCTGCGAAGGACTCCGGCATGAAGGGCCCGACTGAGATGTGAGGAGAGTCTGGGGCGGAAAACTGAGAGACTGGAGGAGAAGTTCATGGAAGATTTGTCTATTTGTTTTGGGTTTGTTTTGTCACTTTGTATTTTTTTTTTTTTTTTTTTTGGTAATTTAGTTCTCTTGAAGCCATCTTTGTGGCTCTAAACTGACATGAAGGTGGAAACTGAACAGCACACCTCACTTTCTTGCATAAAAAGTTTCATTTTACCTCAGTTTTGCCATCTCTGTACCGTAAAAATTGGAGAATTAAGAACTCACTGAATATGTAGAAACCTACCGGCCCCAGTTCAGTCCAAACAACAACAAGGCAAGTCTCAAGGATTTTCTGTATGTTTATGTAAATGTGTCAATACGCAAAATTACACTGCTGGATAACGTGCATTTTGTTTGTGAGTATCTTTGATATTTAGCCACTTAAATCCATCCCCTGTGCCTCGTCCTCTAAATGTAGGATATGTCTGATAATTCTGTCACGACGACTGTTGTTTCTGTGATAGGAGAGACGGGATGTGTGAAAACCTCTCTGGCAATGTTATATGACTTATTATTTATTATATCAAGATTCAAAGTGACATCTTCGAGTTGTACAGAGGAGGAAATAAACACATTTTGATAACCGCTTGCACTTCTTCATGCAAAGCAAAGCTGATGATCCTGTTGTGAAAACAAAAGCTGACTTTAAACTTGACATTTTCTAACCAGTTAAATATTAAAAGTCTAGCTAGGGTGAAAAATATGGTGGCCGACAGGGGGAAACACGCTGCAACATAAATAAATAAACAAAACACACACAAATTAAGAAAACATCTTCATCAATTTGACAACACATGCGCAGCATTTGGAGAACGTGCTGCAAATACCACAACACAACACATTAGGAAAATACCACAACACAACACATTAGGAAAATACCACAACACAATGGAAGTGTTTCTAGAGGACATCCAGACGCGCTTGTTTTGGCTGCAGTTTGTGACTTGGTCACTGAAGTCGGCTATCTATCAGTGGTGCTGGAAAATGAGCTAAAATGTAAGTGTTTTTGGTTTATTTTGACATTGTGATCACATGATTCAGATATTAGAAATCACAAACAAACATATTTGTTTCTGGTATTATCAATTTAGAAAGCAGCAGGTAATTTTCTCTCTGCCAACAATCTAATAGGATACTTCTAAGATATACTAAATAAAGTAAACTAATTGAGTCTGCCATGATTAAATGTATTTAAAACATTTTTAAAAATACATTTTAAGGTCATTTTCACACTAACAACAGTGGCTCAATGTGTCTATTTGATCATTTATAGCAATTTAAACATTCCTCCCAATTAGTTCACAAATAAATTTTGCTTTTTGATAATTGATAACTATGTCTAAATGCTTTTTTTTTCTTTTTTTTTACACCTCTAGCGTTCAGGGAGGATCCTCAGTGATGTCAGAGGTGGCTATAAGTAAATAGACCTGTGTCTGGAGGATGATGTGATGGAGCAGATTCAGTGCATCATCTTGTCAGGTCACACTTATGGGGAAAACTACATCATCATCATCGGAAAGATGAAAAGATGGGGGAAGTAGCTTTGAGGATGGAAGTGTTTAAAAATGACCACAAGAGGGCGAACTACTTGGAGGCAGACATGAAGGCTTTTTTTTTTTGCTCGTTTTTGTGACATTTTACTAAAAACTTTGAGCTGTTTGTTTCTGACCCAAGAGCAATTTGCTGAATAAAGCTGAATTTAACCATGGTGCACATTTTAAACCACAAAGCTGAGTGTGTGAAGGAATTCAGGAAGTTTAAAGGGGTCTCCTCAGCATCGCTAGGATCGTGGGATTTAGAGAGCATGGAAATAAAAATAAATGACTGCATTGACTTTATTAAAGAAATGTTTTAGAAATGTGTGACATGTTTTTGGAAGAGCACATAAGACTGAAGTGAGAAAAAAAATCTAATCTGTTAATATTCATCTGAAATTCTTTTCAGGCAGGAAAAAGCTACATTTTTTCCATCAGATAAATAGACGACAATCCCGACTCCTGATTTATTCGTGAACAACAGATTTAAGTGCCTTTCACAAGATTTTTTTTCCTAAATGAATCGCCTTTTTGGGAGCTTTCCCATGCTGAAAAACTCATGAAAGTTGGCAGAAAAATTTGTTTGGTGTGAAATTTACGTGTGATATTGTGATTGGAAATGGGCGTGGCAAAATGGCTCGCTAGTGCCCCTCAACGTTCAGCCCCTGCCTCAAGTTTAACGTACATGTACGAAACTGAGTACACATATGTAACTGACCGAGACCAACAAAAAAGTCTCTGGAGCAATGCCTGACAACAAAGAGGAAGTCGGCCATTTAGATTTTTGTGACCATTTTTTGAAAATCACACACTTTGTATTTTACGAATTCCTCCTAGAGATTTTACCCGATCGACTTCAAATTTGGTCAGTACTACCTAAACCTCATGAGGATAAAAAGTTATCAAAAGCCTGAGTTTTCATGAACGGTGTGGGCGTGGGCGTCAAATTTTGATGTTTCACCATGACACAGAAAGTTGTCATAACTCCATTGTCTAAGATCCAATCAGCACAAAACTTCAAATGCTGGTTAAGAGTCTCGCCCTAAGGACATCCACATGACAAAATTTAGCTATAGTCATAGCGCCGCCTAGTGGTAACAGGAAATGACATATTTTACATTTTGATACACTACTACTAGGCCATTGAGCATATTGGCTTCAAATTCAGTGAGAACAGCTATAACAAGTGAAGCTGGTGCGTTTTCGTACAAACACGTCGGCGTGGCTGTGCAGCGAATGTTGATATTTCGCCGTGTAGATCCAATCTGCCCCAAACTTCACATGTTTGATAAGTCCCGCCCTGGTAATAGTCACAGTGCCACCTGGTGGCAACTGGAAGTTATATACTTCAGAATTTGAAGTATATTGCTATTATCAGGCCGTTCACCACAATGATCTCAGATTTGGTCAGTAAAGCCACAAGGCCTTGATGAAGCATTATTGTAAATATTGTGAATTTGGGTAACATGGCAGCATCACGATGGTTGATGTTCGCCATCAAACAGGAAGTTGATGCTGAGAGGCCAGGGAAGCTCAGATGCTCACCAAAACTGACACACTCATCAAAGGTGGTGGTACTTACAATCTCATATGGTTTACAGGATCGGTTTTGGCAAATTGGCTCCACAGCGCCCCCTGGAAAACTTCAAATGAGCATCCCCAAGTCTGTGTTTAACCTACATGTATGAAATTTGGTACACATGTGTATCATATTATGGTAAACAAAAAAGCCTCTGACAGTAATATGTCATTGTCTATTAAATTGCTTAATTATTACTGGTGATGCATTGAAGTGTAACCAGAATTCCAAAACTCGAGTTTAAGTGAATGAAATTGAACATCTTAAGATTCTCATTCAATGTGAAGTGATGTACAAACATGTGTGGTGCAATAGTGTACTCTTATTTTGAAATTCTGTTGGCATTTTTTAAATTGGTGCTTAAATGTTATCATTTAGGACAACATGTTTCAGGTCAATTGGGACGATGTCAAAAGGCTGTTAAAATGAAATGTAGTGTATTCAGAGAGACCTCATATGTATGTAGAACCACAGAGATGGAGCCCAAACAGGCAACCTTTAAGTAAGCTAACAAACTAAAAAACAATATCTCAAAACTTTATAAACTTATATCCCTGTCTTCAATAACACTTCCAACCACAAAATGGGAAAATGACCTCTCTCTGCCTCCCAACCCCGAATTCTGGATTCAAATCAACAAAAACAACTTGTACAGTATAAAACTATTCACAGAACACACATCACCCAAAGGAAAATGTTAAAAATGGGATTGGCCGACACAGATATATGTTCACAATGCACCATAGGTAGCTCAGATGATTATTTTCATGCCATTTGGTCCCGTCAACCAGTTCACTCACTTTGGATATCAGTCACTGAAAAACTCTCCTCTATTCTGGGCTGCAGAATCCCACTCTCCCCATCACTATGCTTGCTGGGAGACTTGACACAAGTCACCATTCCAATTAAGATCCCATCCCAACCAGAATAAGACCCCAAATCAGAGCCAGGTACATGACTAACACACACACAATAAATCCTGCATGATGGGGGTCGGGTAGCCGGCCAGTTCTCCCTGGTGTTGTGGGCGTTGGGGCGGTGGGGCCCTGGGTGTTATGGGGGTCCTGGGTCTGCGGGTGCGCCCTTGATCCTTGGGGTGGCCCCTGGGGGTGTGGGTCCGGTGGGGCCCCTGGGGGTGTGGGTCCGGTGGGGCCCCTGGGGGTGTGGGTCCGGTGGGGCCCCTGGGTGCTCTTCTGCTGCTCTCCCTCCTCCTCCTGTCCCTGTCCCCCCTCCCCCAACCCCCGGGGTCTTTGGGCATTTGCTCATGTCATACGCTGCTTGCACTGGGGTATCTCTGGGGCTCGGTGTGTACGCGAGGATGACCTGCTTGCCAGAGATGTGTGGGGCTGCGAAGTTTCATTTCATTTCATTTGACTTGTTAAGATCATTACCATCAAACATTCCGCTGACAAACAGCATCTAAAAAACACAAGTTTTATCCCAAAATATATTTATTATGAAAATGAAAAATCAAAGATCTGTGTGCCAAACAGTCAAATTACATTAAAGTTTTTTGACTTCCACTTTATAGTGCGAACCTAGAACAGGTCATCGCCATGTAAACGTGATTTATAAGAGACAAGTTATTGAATATCTGTAGAAACACTATAAACCAGCTGCCTGAATTAGTTTTATGGTTTCCATTTTCTTTCATTGTTTGTTCTTTTAGAAATTCACTAGGTGGACCCCAGATATGTTAAAAATAGTATGGGTGCTCTTAATCTATATGTATTACACTAAAACAGATCATTTTCTGTCTGCTATGTAAAGTAGCAGCTTTTATAATTATGGCAGGAGCACCGAGCTGCCAGGAACCTACTGTTTTTTAAAGGATTATTCCTCCGCATTAACAAACGCGTTTATGGGATGTTTAACATACTCAAAAACTCATGAAAATTGGCACACTCGTCAGAAGCAGTGAAAATTTTTAGATTTTACCATACTCAGGATTGGGTGTGGCAAAATGACTCTACAGCATCCCCTTAAAAATTTCAAAGAAGCAGCCCCCGGATGACATTTGGCCTAGACTTCTGAAATTTGGTAGGCATATTAAGCTTATGGAGATCTACCAAAAAGCCTGTTGGCACCATGCTCTAAAACCAAACAGGAAGTTTGCCCTTTTTTTAATCAAATTTAGGATTTTGTTCCACTTCCACGCAATGGAATGTGACTAATTAACCCGATTCTATACTTCACTATTAACCCGATCAACTTCAGACTTGTCCAGTAGTCTAAAGAAGTCAGTGATGAAGTTATCAAAAACTTCTGCATAACTTTTAAGGTATGGCCTCTTGGCGAAGGATAATGCTTCACCACGATACAGGAAGTTGTTTTAACTCCATTTTTAATGCTCCAATCTGGCCCAAACTTCATATGTTGAATAAGAGATCTGCCCTGAAAATACATCCAGTCACAGTGATTGCACCACCTGCTGGCAAATGTAAAAATGTCTTGTATGATAAATTTTGTTTTACTCAAAACGTTTATAGGGTGGTCATTACAGGATATAGTCAGAGAATGTATATTATCTCTACCGCCACATAGTAGACAAAAAAGGTTAAATCCCCATTATTCCCTGTGTCTAATGCATGTAAATACAGAGCCATGTTTACCTCCAGGGGAAGTGAGGCCGATGCTGGGACACATCCTGACGGGAGGCGGAGAGCGAGGGCCTGGTCAACGCTGCTTTGCAGCTTTAGTTAGTTTTGTTAGTGTTTGTACTGTTAAATATTTCTTTTTTTAAAATTCTATATCGATGCAGTTGAAAGCTCTTTGTCCCACTATTAAGTATTTAGAAAAGTATGTTTCTTCACCAGCAAAAATAACAATTCCATTCAGTATTGGCTTTCAGTGTATCATTTAATGTACTCTCACAAGTTGGTGAACAGGTACAACTTTATCGCTCACTGTACTAAATCACACATCCATTGATAGTATAAATAGCCAACCTAATAATAATAGTACACATTTTCAAATACATAAAATCATCAAGTATCCAAGTCTTAAGTTACTGACATCAAATAAAAGGCATACAAAATATCGCAGACATTGGAAGTCCAGTTTGAAGCAAAAAAAAAAAAAAAAAATTATAATCACATTTTGGACAATTAATTAGTAAACAGAATGTTTGAGAGAAAAGAAAAAAGTAAGTTCCTTGACTTTGACAAATATTGCAACAATTAAGCATTTTATATTAAAAAATAGTTACTAAAAAGGGCATAAGTGAGTGTAAGACTTCCTGCACGAGACAAAGGCAACATTTCTTTTATTCCGAGTAGAAAAATTTAACACCTTTTCCAAATCCAGTCGACTCCCTACTCCATTGCCTTTGTTCCACTTCGATTGTAAGGCATTTATGGATGAAGCATCTGATTGGAAGGAAGGCTTACCTCTTACCCTAAGATTGAACGGGGTATAGAACTTCTCACATGAAATTACATTTTGAAGAACATTCCCAGGCTGTGTGAACCGGCCAATTGAAATCGTTCGGATGCAAAAAACAATTAATCTAACATCTTACAATGATACACGACTAATTCTTTTTTTATATTTAGGGCGCGTGAAGAGAAAACATGGCGGTTCTTTGTTTTGACACTCGATTTTGACCCTGGAGGGGGAAGGGGACAGGTGAATTACTGATTTATAATACAACACAAAGACTAAAAATAAAACACGCCTGCCAGGTAGTAGCTAGTGAGGTGGAGTTGAACTTTCATTGTGGAGGGGGTTGGCGTGGCTCAGGGTTTGGCTCTACTGGATGCAGCAGTTATTGCGATGGCCGTTGGAATCTTTGAAGCGCAGGCGCATCTTTGGACGATATTTCTCCAGGTAGAACAGCTGCTTGCTGTTGAACGCACCTCGACGCTTCCTGGGAGAAACAATGGGAGAGATCAGTTCAATGGATCTTTACCTTTAGCTGGCCCTGACCACAAAGTAGTTTAACAGGAATAACACCATTTTAGATGATGGAAAATTATTTTCAAGTTTAGATCAAATTTGGCATAATCTAAAATTATTTCAATTGACTCTGAATAGGCAGGGCTTAAACTGGATATGGGCTGGACTACCTGGAAGTTGCTAATTAACGCCTGAAACTTAATTAATCGAGGGTTGCAAAATGCATTTCCTCCGTCATGGAGGTTATGTTTTCACCTGTCAGTTGGTTGGTTGATTTGTTTGTTAGCAGGATTATACAAACACCACAGGACAGATTTACATAAAACTAACTAGAAGGATGTGGTGTGGGCCAGGAGTAACCCATGAAGTGTTGGTGCAGATCCACATAAAGGGGGATCCAAGAATTTACTTTCACTTCCCCTAACATTTACAAGTTTCAGTAATTAAGCAAAAAAAGAAAATATTTTGTACTTATTTAAATATATTTAATATTCAGAAATTTTTCACATTATTTTGTAACTTTCTATAATAAAATATTCTTTGCAAGCCGATGTGTGAGACCTAGAAACAAACATGAAACATCACACCATCTCATATCTGTAGTTATTTACAGATACATGACTCATCCCTCCCTGCTTTATGCACCACTCAACATTCAGCTATGTGAGAACTGGTGGCCAATACGTTGGCATCAGATGCTGTATACATGGAATAAACTTCTAAAAAATGTTTAAAAAAAGATAACTGACATCCAATCTAATGAAGGGGAAAATACAAATACTATTTTAATAATCTAATAGATATATTTTCATAGTCTTCTTATTGGTGTCCACTTTCAGTCAGGCTTTACTTGCGATGCCGTTTCATTCTCTGGGATGCTGTAGTAGCTCAAACAAACATTAAACCTGAACCACCCTGTAGTGTCGTGTCAACTTACTGTCGAATGAACTGGACAGCATCTTCATATTTCATCCCACATTCAATCAAGGCGAGTGCGACCAGAACAGGAGCTCTGCAGGGCAAACAAAGGGATCCAGTTAAAAGAACTCCATTTAAGATTGTCCAATCAAAACTTCTCCTTTCTTTGTGTTTTTCTGGTTTCATCTATTCTCAGAAAGAAAAAACAGCCTTCATCTAATTAAAGTCTGTGTGTAAGACTGAGCTGTTATTTGTACAACACTGGAGTTAGAGAAAGAAAACAGGATGAAAACAACTTATTTGTGAGTGATGTCATGAGTCACCTCCTACTCATGTTTTTTAGTTCACAGCAGATGACGTGTTGTTTTGTTTATCGCAACTCTGACTCAATGACATCACTAAATAAACAATATCTAATTTTCACCATCTAATTTCATTTCTACACATCAAAATCAAACAGTATTGACATTTGTGCCTGCATGCAGGAAACATTTTCATACTTTGGCAAAGCAGAGCTGTTTTTATTAGATTACTTGTTTTTATTTAGTGCATCATTTAGCAGACATTCATGAAGTGGAACATGTTCATGTCAGTTCTCATGTTAGTTCATCTACCTCCAGTCTGCGCCTGTATTTTTAAACCTTTATCTATTCAACTCTTTGTTTAATTTCTTGTGACTCTGAACTAGTGCCCAGGTCTCACTCAAAATTCATTTAATCTTTAGGGATGTCCTGGTTCAATAAAGGTTGAATAAAAAATATAAATTATGGGAATTTCCAGGAGGAGCAATGATCTCTTTTACAGAAATGCCCTGATCACATTCATACAGTTACACACATTTATGCCAGCAAGCTGCCCAGTTCAACCAGTCTGATCTGCTGGCAGCTGAGCAGCTCCACTGGAGTAACTGGGGTTAAGGGCCTTGACCCAGGGCAGCTCAGAGGTGGTAATGAGGGAAGGACGAGAGCTGCTGCATTACTGTTTCTACCAAAATTATTCTGCTGGTCCAGGGAGCTGAAGCTTGCTTTAAAAACCTTTGGGGCATCATGGCTATGTGAGACACCAGGGGACAAATATATACGGCAATGGGATCATTTCAACTCACTCAAGGAGTATGATCAATTTCAAGCATATTCATAACCCTCTGAACTGTTGAATAAAACATTTTCCAAACTTCCAGGATTCTTTATGAACCCTGCTAAAGGAGAATAAATGACCTGGATTACCCCAGGTGATAAGAATACAACACTTTACTCTCCCCTGACAGTGAGCGCTCACCTCCCCAGCCCTGCCACACAGTGGACAGCGACGCAGCAGCCGGGCTCCTCCCTGAACTTCAGCTTCAGCAGGTTCAGCCAATCATCCACGATCTGGTTAGACGGAGGAGCTCCATCGTCAAATGGCCAATCCTGGGGAAGGAGAGGGAGAGAGAGGGAAATGATGTCATCCACCCACGTTTCTCAGAAACCAAAACAAAAGAAGTGTGAGGGCTGAAACCAGCTGCAGGGAAACAAAAATGTTGTTGTAAGGGGAGGGACACTCGTTCTGTGTCGATGTCTTCCTTTTGTTGTTTCACTGATTACATATTAATCGACCTATTCAATGTAGTCAGTGATAGAAAAACACAACCACTGGTTCTTGTGTTACAAATGAATCTGGAGAAAACGACATAAGCTGACATAACACTGTAAAAACAGGATAAAACTGACCAGGGGCCAGTTCCATAAATCAAGTTTACATGATAAACCAGGCTTATTCTACTGTGGATCTTTTGGATCTACGTTCCACCTCTCGGGTTGCTAAAGAACAGTGTGGATTAGTCTGATTGCAGACTAACCGACCTGAACCACGTTAGCCCGGACTGATTTGTTGGTTAATCCAAATCTAGTCTTAAACCTTTAAGTCCACTTTATCACGCTTTTTGGAACAGGCCCCAGGCGTTTTCAGAAAAGTAACAAAGATGGGAGAAAAAAAGGGGCAAATAAACTACATCTAGTTTGGTTTGTTGCATCAACAGTCATGAAGCAGTCCAAGGGTTGCAGGCCTGAACTCACCAAAACTTGAATTCCTTCTTTCACTACCAGGGTGGCATCATAGGTGGCCTCACAAACTCTCACAACAGTCGTCACTCCGTATTTCTTCAGCTCCTGAAAACATGTCAAAGGGAAAAAAAGAGAAGGAAACATTTCATCTCTGCATTAATCAGAGAACATCTTCAGTTTTATTATCTTATCTCATTATCTGTGTTTCCCAAATGTTAGCTCGTAAACCCCCCTTTAACCTGACTGAATATATTAGAAATGTTATCCAGTGATACTGAGGCTTACCTCGATGAACTTGTTCAGGGTGGCATTGGTGGGATTGTGGGTAATGAGGAATCTCATGTTTTTGTATGTGATCTCCACAGGGGCCGGTCTGTTCATACGAGCCATTGTGACAACAAAAAAAAGGTCTTCCACAGAAACACTAATGTAAATGCTGAGTTAAACTCGGAGGGAATGTCAAACAAAACCGTCCAACGAGCTTCTTCAGAAAAACATAAATCCTCCGCTCTTCCTTTGAGGTTGGAAAACAAAAATGAAGGCTGTGACCGGAAAACTGGGAAATTTAGGGCAAAAAAAGGGGCAGACAATCAGAGAAACAACTCAAAAACCTCTCTTTTGGAATCAAACAAAAGAAAAAGGAAGAAAAAAACCCCAAGGCTGGTTCCACCTTGTTTCAGGCCAGGCGGAAGCCGACGAGGGCAGTGTGCACCGGGTGAAGTTACCCCATCCAGACCGAGTTGTCGCTGGTTCTGGGAGACGGCCCGGTCCTGCCAACTTTCCGGGGTCCCTCCTTGTGGCTCAAGCGAGTCGGATCGATGGTGAGTTTGGCTGTTCACTCGTCTGCATAGGCAGCGTGCTGAGCCTGGCAGTAGTCCCCACTGCCCTTCAGAAACTCCATAAATGTGTGACCCAGAACACCACAGAACTGCTGCAGGACACAGAGGAAGAAGATGCTTTAACACCAGATTCTAGACAACACAGAGCGCTTCTGTTGAGGTTCGGCTTATTTAACACATCAGACGTCCTCTTTGTTTTGACACTGACGTAACAGCCCATGATGCTGTATTTTGCATTTTTCTTGTTGCCATGGAAAACATCCTTTGGGTTGATGGCAGAAAATGTTTTGCCATTCTCCTGACTCCACCACTAATGTCAGGTTTTGGAGTTAACAATATCCATATTTCAGGACAGGTTCCACCCATTCATTTTGTGAATGTAGTGATAATGTGTAGAGTAAGAATACTAAGCTTTCATGCTAATCTATTTGTTAGATAACTAACAGAAATATAACAATCAAATTGTTCAGGTTAGAGCTGCAACAAATGATTTTGTCAACAAATTGTGAGAAGTCCACGGTGACGTTCAAGAGTCTTATTTTGACCGACTAACACTCCACAAATAAAAAACATTCTGTTTACTATCATCAGTGGGTCAGACAACTAAAAATATTTACATTTCAGAACTAGAAGTACTCAGAGCACATACTGTCATCAAAAGTCGAGCAATCAGATCAAACCACAAGAACGACTTAAAAACAACTATAATACTGTAAGTTTTTAATCACATAAAATAATTATCAACACAAAAAACAAGTAGTAGAATAAGATCATTACATTTACAATTGTAACATATATACATTTCAATATTCCTAATATTTTACTACAAATAGTATAAAATTGTAGATATTAGTCAGCTAAATATTATTTTGCTTGACTTTTTCCCATTGAATCAAATTCAGGAACATGTCAGATCATGTCTATATGTCTCACAAGACAAAGAACTGAAAAAATCCTGGATCTGCCACAAAATGGATCTCTTCCTTGCCCCAAGACCCATCTCTCCACAACATTTAATCAAAACTCATTACTGACTTTTTGAGATACACAATGTTTTTGAGGTACACAATCATACTGAAAAACATGAGTGATGACATAACCTCTGTGGTTACCAGTGAACTGGCTTTTCTAAATAAATGCATGCGCTGAGCGCTGTCGTCATCAGCCAGCAGGAGCAGAGATGACTACAAGAATGCAGATCATCAGCTGTTCACAATCTGCTCATGATGGGTTCACATTACAACTAGATGCAGGAGTCAGAATTGAACAATTTAGGGTTGTAATGTGAAGATAGCCAAAATGACTTGATATGAAGAAACAAATGTTGAAATGTCCGCACTGCCTATTCTCTTCTTCCTAAAACAGCCATCATGCACGGTAGGTCACATGTTCACATGCTAAGGGTGAATGCATGGTGTGTGTTGACGATTTTTCTGTTCTGTGCCATCATACAATTGATGTACAAATCATACAAAGCTAAAAATTCTCCAGTGAGTGGTATTGGACAACCTTAAGAGGAAGATTAACGGCTCATTTATGCTCAACGTTTAAGAGGGATACAGATATGGACGAAGCCTTCGTTCCATACTCTGCGCTCATTTTGTTGCAAGTTTTCTGAAGCCATAGAGATCAAACTGAGCAGTACCATTGGAAATCGTTGGGGGCACTGTAGCAATAATTCAAACTATACACGACAAATGTTTACAAACAAGTGACGTAAAAAAGTGGAAAAATCCTCACCATCCATGTGTCACAATGTACTTAATACTGTGTTCACATCAAACATGACGCACATTTTTTACGTTTACATATATATATATGTCAATACAAAGCTGCCAATGCATGACGTAAATGACGAAAGAATTTCACGTGACACTGAGATGCGAAAGCCTATCAGCATTGAGATTCTCCAGACGTCAGCAGGACGTGGATGCGGAAGTGGAGGACATTATCGTAGCTGTATGTGGACACCCAGAGTTATCCGTGTGCGCCCTTGGATAATGCTGTAAACACATTCATGGTAACATTTAGTTTTCCTACGAATCTGTGACTTCCACAACAAACGCAAAGCAGCAACTGTGTTTACGTCAGTCATGGTTGATGACAGATGGAAGGACGCGAGTAAACTTAAACGATCCTGCGGTGACATTCCCTCATGTAAAGTAAAGCAAGTTACAGCAACGTTTAATTTGTGTCGCGCTTGGTCTGAACACAGCAAACATGTTTGCCACTTTTTATTTACCAGATACATTATCACAACCTCTTTCCTCTACCATTGACATTTCCATTGTTGTCGAAACTTTTGACTCTTTGCTGCCCCTTCGTGGATGTATTGCTTATCGACGCCAAAATAAAGAGTGCATGGAAGTATGTGGGTGTTGATGGATACATCATTTGGAACAGATGTGTTTATTATGGGCAGGTGAAATATAAATGAGTTGTTAAGCAAGGCACTATTCAGTGGCACGGCATGGGGTTTGATTCCCATGCTAAACAGATGAAGATTAGAGGGTGTTTTAATGAAAGAACCTCTAGAGGGGCAGGTGAAGCAAAAAAAAAAAAAGGGCAAAATGTAAATATACTCGTCTGTGTGTTATATAAAGTCTTACCTAATGCCTGCTGCTGGTGTACAATAGAAAGGATGTGTCATATCTGACATCTAGGTCATATCTGTGAAAGCTGAGCTCAACATGAGGCCTTCAGCTGGTCTTACAACACGCTCTGTTCTCACCAGAAATTAGGTCTCAAATGGTTACACTGACATTCAGTTTCTCATGTTTTTGTCCTTTACATTCTTAAGAAGGGCGTAATGACTAAGATCCTTCTTGTTTCCCCCTCCAGCTCCAAATACTAAAACCTTGATTGTTCACGTATGATTTGTTAATCCGGTATTTTCCGGCTGGAAAACAGCATTTGCTGGAAAATGTTGCACAGTAAGCAAAACTGGGAGATTAGAAAACTACAGGGGAGCAGATATGAGAAGACAAAAGTTATGAGGTATATGAAAATGGTTAAATTAATAGATGACATGTTGCACTATATTACAAAGCTGTTAAGTGCCCTTTGTGTGTGGATACACTGGGCGCCATCATGCAACGTTAGCGGCTACCAAGAAATGCGAGACCTATACAAAATGCTAACAGGTGACAAATACGACGCCTCGTTGAAGTAGCAGGAATTTAATGTGTCGGGAATGAGAAAGAAAACGTCCTTTACATTTTGACTTATTCCAAGAAAAAATGCGTCGACTTTATCCAATAAAAACTTCCGAGTGACTAGCTAGAACCAGCCCGTGCGACAGCCGCTTCCTACCCGTGGCTAACATCACATTCAGCTTAATTTACACTTTAACCGGACAAATATCCCTCAAATATACATTATGTCTATTTATGTTACAGTAAAGAAAGAGATGTAATGTTAAAGATCAGAACCCCGGCGGTATTGGGCCGGGTTTGTGAGGAGCAGGCCGTGATTTCACCGAATCAACGTGAAGGCCAGCTGGTAACGATTTGATTTACATCACGAGCCGAAGGAGTAAAAACAGAAACAAAATGGCAGCATAAAAACATGTTACTTACTGGAATATGCTTACTCATTGAAGATTGTAGCTTAATCATACAGCCGGTCCCCAGAAAACGGTAAAAATGGTAAACGGTTCTTCACCATGCAGTCCGGTGATGTTTCTTCGAGCGGAGTCGAAGTCTCCTGGTCTGCTGCGTCGACACCGCGAGGCTGGAAAGAAGAAAGAAAAGACTTCCTGTCAGAACTTTCAAAATAATTCACCGGTAGTTTGGAGCACTGCCACCACTCCTACAGTACAATAAATGGATCAATATGCACAGGTGAATGAGATAAAGATAATTGTTTATTGCAGCAGATCATATGTGATAATTAGTCCCTCATAAAGTTTTTAGCACTTAGGGAGGATTGTAAATGAAGGGCATCCGTCCTGAGCAGCAGCAAGATACTTTATATCCCCCACTTTGACTTCATTCTGACTTCTGTTTTCTGTTTTCTCTGATTTTATTCGCAGAATTCTGACTTTCATCTCAGAATTCATGCATTAGCATTAATGGCATGCTGAATTCAATCCAGGACACACTACCATCATACTTTTTCAACCATTAATTTAATTCACTGAGCGATGGTTGTGGCATAACTGAAACATTATTTCACAAATAACAAGAGTCTGTCAGATGGTGAGCTAGAGTGAGAAGGGATGTGAGAACCACTGACCCTAATGAACTGAAGCGCTGGCCATTAGCTTAAGTAGTTAACTACCTGGTGACAGGATCTTCCCATGTACTGCATCACATTTCTCCAGTGGAAGGGAATAATCATGTTTTCATCATTTAAGGCACCCATTAGTGCACTTTAACCCATTTTTTCCACTGGACATGCACCTTAGAGAGCATTTAATCCTGCCTCACATACAAACCAGTTCTCAATACAACACTGTCACCTGAGGAATAAAGAAGCCTTTATTATGATAAACTTCAGGTGTGTATCTTTTTTTTTTTTTTGCATGTGCTATTCAGTGCAGGACTTATTTGACATTTTGAGCACAAACTTGTGTTAACCAAGATATGTGATGCATGAAAATGTTCTAATCCTGTAATATTCTCCTTTTAGTTTTATATGTTGTTGCCAAAAACCCTCTAGTAGTTTTTGTGTAATCTGGCTAACAGACATACTAACAACCCTTAGCGATTACTTAGCCTCCATGGCTGGAGAAACAAACAAAGGAAAAGAAGGCCAAGGTAGACAGAGCTGTGCGTAATCCTGTCCGACAAGTTTCATCAGCCCACAGGGGAATTATCTGAACCTGTGTTCCTTCAAGTGAAACTCAAACACAAAAAGTCCCACAAGCACATGAAAAAAAAAAGCATGTCATGGACATGGAGCTTTCCCATCAAACTAAATGTTCTTCAGTAGCTTAGACTCCTGGTAAAGATTGAAATGTACATTTAAGAAATTGTGAGAATGGAGGTATCCAAACCTTTTATTCTCATCCATGATTTTGCATATGATTAAAGCTGTCATGTATTATTGTTAATTCAAAACACGTTTCACCTTAAGTATTATTTTGAAGAGGAAGCCAAGGAACTTCCTGTTTTCCTTATATTTAATGGTCTCTAGCTTGTCAGGCCTTTAAACCCCACCCTGAAATCGTGAGGTGTTCTGCCCAGACATCTCTCTGCCTCTGTGACGCACAGGTTAGGTGTTGAGTGTTGAGGCCTGACTGTTACTTCACCCCCTGAAGCTTCACGTAGGCACAAAAATCATGAATTATTTAGACTCAAACATTTTCTCCAAATTTTTAATAACAAAACTTGAATTGAGTTTTTCAGCACTCACTCTTTAAAAGTGATATAAGGGGAGTGTTAATAATGGTATCTAACCATGCTGGGATCCTAATGATGTATTCAAACCGAATGCAAAGCTAAGTTTTGTGCGGTGTGACTACATACAAAGTCAATGCAAAGTCAGTTCTGCAAATATCCTATACTGGATTCCAGCTTGATTGAGTTTTTAAAATGTTATTTTTCACTGCCATAGCTATAGGGGTAGGTGATATAGAAATGTCTTTTTTGGCCATTGAAATAGAATAAAATACTTCAAAAAATCATCATATGAATTTTTAAAAAATCTAAAAATCCAGACAGTAAAGAGAGATAGTATTGCAAACTCTGACAGTAGATGCTTTTAAATTGTCTCACTGTATTTAGCATTGTAATACTTACCTTAAACACAACAAATACACATCTATTCACCCCCACCCTGTCTCATTAATTTTCTAAAAAAAAACGTGACATATAAGCAGATTTCCCAGCATGCAAAAATCTACTGAGACTCTTATTTGTTGACCCTTATTTTTTTTATAGTTTGAAGAAACCTGATGGAAACTTACAGTGAGTCAGAAATCAATTTAAAGATAAATCATGGTTGTTTGTTTTCACAATAATTGATATATTATTTTGAACCATGACAAAGATTAAATTAATGTGATGTACTGTGAGAAAATGTATGTTGTACTTAAAGTCTGAAGATACCCCTATGATGCAGATCAGCTGACAGATCATTCTTGACATTGGAGTTGTCAAAACAGCCAGCATCACATGCATGAGTTTGTTCAGCTGGTACGTTTGAGGTGATTACAGTTAATTTTTCTGGGGCTATAAAGTTTAAATTAAATATCTGCAGAAGTAGATTGTTGACAGAAAAAGGACCTTGTGGTGAGATCTTTTGTTTTATTGCATATGAAATGTGTACCATTATAATTATATGGTAATAAACTACACTGAGCTCAAGAAAGCGTTGATTGGAGAGTGATTTCACTCCAACAGTAGCTCTTTAATGCACAGACCATCACTAACCACTGCTTTTGTCTGGTCCTCATAGTCGTGTGCTTTCATTTCACTGTAATAATACATTCTTCTGCACCCATACCTTTCTGGAAGCACCAACAGAGCTGCTGAGTTCTGCATTTTCACTCTGCAAACCCACAAAAGCAACACTGAATTGTCCTCATGGGCAGCCAATGAGCTCAAAGCAGCAGCGGTTCAGCCTCCACCTGCAGCCGGCGGGTGCCAGTTTCCTGCTGGACTTCCGTGGGCGTTGGGGGTCAAAAAGAATTTTCTAATCCGTCACTATTGTACCAATTGTCTATAAAAATTAATGTACGAGTGAAGCTCTGCCTTCACAAGAGGGCTATGAAATTCCAAATCAGAGTTTATGACAGATTACAAACAAAGAATGAATGATGCTGAAGATCTCAAGGTAACAAATGCACATCTTAATCTTTTTTTTTTCAGCACAAAAGTGTGAGTGGATTCAGCAGCTTATATCCTATTCATTTGACTTTGTTGACTAGATTGGCTCTTTGCCTCTTACCATACTTGTGATAGATCCATTGTGTGTTTTCCAGGAGGGTCAGAGTCGAAGCAAAGACCAAGTAGATGGCACAGGGATGAGCCTGGGCAACAAGAAGGGAGTGAGGGTGACAGGGAAATATGTGCCTCCGGTGGACTGGAACAGCAAAGGGAGAGGTCCATGTATTGTCCACTCCCCCACAAGCATCCCTTTACCTCCAGACACCCCCACTGTGATCTCCATCGGTCCTTTATCTCACAGGACACCAGAGCATGTCGAGGATCCCAGGATGGATGACTCTGCTGTTAAGGACAACTGGACCAGAGAGGCGTCTTCTCAAACCAGAGTATCCTACAGTGACATGTGCGTCCCTCGGCAAACCATGGAGGAGCTGAAGACCATACTGAGGGAGAGTCCTCTGCTCAGCCGGGGAAGAGACGATGAAAAGCCAGGGAGTCCTTATACATATCTTCACAGAAGCAGCAGCAGCACCAGTGGTGGAGGTGGTAGCGGAAGGCCTGGCGGATGGCAGGATGATGGAAACTCCAACAGGCCATTTGTTACCTTCAAACCCCTCTCTGACTCTTCCAGAAGGGGGCCCAGCTCCAGAGGCAGCACATCTATTCAGCTGCCTTCCAGCACAGATTCATCCAGCTCATTCAGGTCAGATGCCAACACAAATAGGTCGCCTGGAGTCAGGACACACACATACGCAAGCAGCAGATCCTGGGGAGAGACTGGAGCTTCTCATAAAGGTTGGTGAGATTTTGGTTCAAATTAATGTATCTTCTCTTACAAAGTAATTATTGAGCATTAGATATAGCTTCAAACCACGAAACGATGCTGGCACCAACATTCAAGGCTTATTTTAAAATGTTTGCCATGTCTAATTAGCGACCGAGCACTAAGTGTGCTAAGGCCCTATTGTTTTTGCTCTGTTTATTTTTTTTCTCCCAAATGCCCTATTGTTTTTGCTCCTTTTATTAATTTTTTTTTCTAATGAATTGCCTTTTTGAGGGCCTAAACATGCTCAAAAAGTCATGAAACTTTGCACACTCATCAGTCGTGGTGAAAATTTACATATTTTATGGGTGTGGGCAATGCTGTGGCAAAATGGCTCAACAGCTCCCCCTTGAAAATTTAAAAGAAGCAGCCCCTGAATGACGTTTGACCTAGACTTCTGAAAACTTTGAACTTTTTTCCATTTCCACGCATTGGAATGTGATTAACTCCTCCTAGAGTATTTACCCGATCAACTTCAAACTTGTACAGTAGAGTCTAAACAAGTCAATGATGAAAACTTATCAAAACCTCCTGCATAACTTTAAAGGTATGGCCATGGCGGCGCGGTAAATCTTGATGTTTTCGCTATGAAACAGGAAGTGGTTATATCTCCATTGTTTATGATCGTATCTTTTCCATTGTTCACATGTTGGATCACAGCTTTGCCCTGAAGACATCCACATGTCAAAATTCAGTTATTGTCACAGTGCCACCTGCTGGCAACAGAAAATGTCATATTTTTTACTTTTATGTACTGTTACTAGCTCGTTAACCACATTGGCTTAAAATTTGGTCAGACTAGCTATAACACCTTGATGATGCTTCATTGTAAATATCATGAACTTCTTACAAACTGTGATGGCATGGCGGTGTGGCAAAGTTTGATAACTCGCCATAAAGGATCAAATTGTTGCCAGAAATGCTCAAAACTTTATGAAAAATTCGCCAATAGTGGCAAAATATATGAGCTGATATGGGTGTCAGGATTGGATGTGGCAAAATGGTTCTTTGGTGCCCACTGGAGTGCTTCAAATAAACAGCCCCAGCTAAGTGTTTAACCTAGTAGTATAAAATTTGGTACACCTGTGTATCATATCAAGATATACCAAAAAGCCTCTTGGTGCCATGACCTCATCCAAACAGGAAGTCCGCCATTTTGAATCAAATGTCAGATTTTATTCAATTTCCACACATTGGAATTTAAGGAACTCCTCCTAGGGACTTTGCTCTGTAGACTTGAAATTTGGTCGGTGAAATTTCAACAAGTCAATGATGAAAATTTCTCAAAGGTTTTTGGATAACTTAAAAGGTGTGGCCATGGCGGCATGGCAAATTTCCAATTTTTACCAAACTTCACAAGTTGGATCAGGGTCTCACCCTAAAGACAGCCACATCAGAGATATTCTAATAGTAGTAGAAATATGCCAGTCTCAGACCTTCCGGTTATATATGGGGCACTCGCGAAGTAGTCCAAAATGAATGGGGCTCTACGGAGCAGAAGCCATAAAATTTAATTTTTATGGGGAAAATATTTTTTCTGCCAATTCATTATGTTTTCGATATAATGGGTTTGATACAATACATATAAGGTCATTATTAGATATTTCTTTGCTGCTTAATTGTTGTGAAATATCGCTATATAAGTAGTAGCATTAGTACCACAAGCCACTTTATGGCATTAATAGTCGGTGGAATATCTCTGCTATTACATTAGCAAGATCTACATTAGGCTATCTGATATTAAATATATTAAGTATCAAAAGTACAAGTAAAAGTAAATCAAGCATATATCAAAAGCATTTATACATTCACTGTATACTAGGGGCTGATCGATTATTGGCCTCATTGATTATCAGATCTGATATTGAACATTTGGAATCTGTTTTTATTTGACTATCAATAAAATAAAGATATTTAAAAATGCATTACTTTTGCTCTGCAATGCATACAATGTGCAAACTAAGTAGTTATTATAGTTATAGCTATATAGCTTGAGTAAATGTCTTCAGTTACATTCCATGACTGCAAGCAGGAGGCGCTGCATCCCTTTTCATCCACAATGAAATCATTATTTTTTATAAGTATTTATTATTAATTAGTTGCACATTTGGAACATGCGTCATTGCTTCTGTTTTTCCAAATAGATTTTTTAGTTTTTATCCAATTAGGACCAAGATACATGCTGAAAAAAGACAAAAAATCAATTCTGTTTATTATTTGTTTTTTATTATCTGCATTGAAAATTTATTATCGTCTTATACTGACTTGGACCCACACACAAATGGTTTTGGATTTGACTTGACTGAAGTGGTTTTGACACAATGTATGTTTATTTAAAAAAATGTGATGGTGGGTATTTGAACTCAAATTCTCCAGTGGTTGTCCACAGATAACGGGAACGAGACTGTCGAGATCTTTTGGAATCAGAGGTTCACTTCAGCCATGGAACAGATCAAGCAGCAGATCGCCAGAGAAAACATCAACTTCGTCCGCTTCGAGGCTACCGACCTCCACGGGGTGTCCAGGTCCAAGATAGTACCTGTCCGCTTCTTCCATGTAATCACCCAATCCATCTATCCATCCATAGATCTATCTATCCATCTATCTATCTATCTATCTATCTATCAAAGTCACATTTGCCAATTACCACTAAACACAAAGTACAGCTGTACAGCAGTACAGAGACTACTGTTAGTATCATTAGTTATGCATGTGTTTTGTCATAAACGAAACATAAGCTTTGAAGTTAAGGCACTACAGTTTAGACCAATGGGGGGCAGTCTTCCTGTTTTCATCTGCTTCTGGTCTTTATGCTAAGCTAGGGTAAGTCAACTCAGCACTATGCTTAAGGCCCAGACATCAGAGTGATATTGATATTCTCGTCCCAGTAAATAAAGGATAAAAAAGGATAATGAATGTTTATACTGTATTTCCCAAAATGCTGAGCTGTTGTTTCTACATATTGCATCCACAGGAGAAAGCAGTATATGGAGTACCGATGCCCAGAAGCTACTTGGAGCTGACCCTGAGCCCAAAGAGCAACGAAGTGGACAACGCCAGCACTGCCAACTTCAGCAGTGATGTCCTTCTGATCCCTGATCTGTCAACCTTCAGGGTCTTACCCTGGGCCGAGCAGACAGCCCGAGTCATTTGCGACCCCTGCACAGTGACAGGAAGCGCCCTTCGCACTTCACCTCGTCTCATTGCCAAGCAGCTCCTTGGCCAGCTCCAAACCATGGGATTCTCTTTGCACTCATCCTTCACCTATGAATGTTGTGTCCTCGGAGCACCAGACCGGATCGGTCCAAAGACACTCATGTTCCCGGCCACCACGCTGCTCAGCAATCACGACCTACCTTTCTTCCAGCAGCTGGTGGACAACATGTACTGCATGGGTGCAGACATAGACAGCATCGCCTCTGCAAGTGGTCCCGGCCAGATGGAGATCAACCTGAGGCCAGAGTTTGGGATTGCAGCCGCAGATAGCGCCTTCACCTTCCGCACCGGCATTAAAGAGATGGCTCGCAAACACAGCTACATCGCTAGCTTCTTCACCGATGATGGCCTGTACAATGCTGGGGTCCTCTCTCACACTTTGTGGGATGCTAACGGCCGACGTAGCCTCTTCCAAAATGGGGAGAGGGCAGGCGAGCTCTCCGAGATCGGCAGGAAATGGCTGGCTGGGCTCCTCACCCATTCTGCCGCCCTGAGCTGCCTGATGTCGCCCGGCCTAGGCTGCCGGAGCCACATCGCCAAGACAGTCAAAGATCCCAAACGAGTGCTGTGTGCCACCTTTGGCTGCAACGATAACAGCAGCTCCTTCAATATTAAGTGTCATGGTGGCAGGGAGACACACATTGACAACAAGCTGGGCTCCGCCATGGCCAACCCTTACGTCGTGTTGGCTGCTACTGTGGCTGCCGGACTGGACGGCATCAGACGAAACCTGAACGTCGACAGCAGTCTGAACAGAGCTCCCAGTCAGCAGAAGGAGTTTGCTATTCCTGTGAAGCTTGATGACGCCCTGGAGGCCTTGGCAGAGGATCATGTGATCCGCAGCACCCTCGGAGAGCCGTTTGTTCAGTATTTCATCGCCATGAAAAAGTTTGAGATTGAGACCCAAGAACTGGATGATGAGAGGAACAAGTGCCTGGAGTATTTCATCTAGAAATCCTTGTTTTATAATATGGGAAACACTCCTTCTCCTGTCACACAAACAAAAACATGAATAAACAACAGCTTGAGAGACAAATATTTTCATTATATATGATACATTATCTTTATTTTACAGGTTATTTTTCTGAAATATTTCTAAATAAAGTACACCCTTAATGTACAGAGTAGTGTTGAGCAATTCTGCAGTTGTGTCTACTCTTTTTATTACCTGAGACCAAAACTGATTCTACAATGGATTATCACGCTCACATGGAAAATAAAAAAATCTGACATTTTGAGAATAAAGTCTAAGTATTACAAGAATAAAGTCATAATATTACGAGAATAAAGCTGGAATTTTACAAGAAAAAAATCATAATTTTACGAGAAATAATGGGAAATATCAGAAGCGTGTTGCCATCATCAAAATGAAGAATGTGTGGCATCTTGTTCAGCTATACTTTAGTTCAGGTTTCACAAATAAAGAAATATTGAATCTTTTGACACAACAACAACACATTATTATACATATCAGGGCTTTATGAAGACTGTGTGAGAAACTGATTCTGAAGAGAGAAACAGACACACTTGGAGGAAACTGTCTCTTTCATGGAGGAGGAGATGTTTGGTGGTGTTCGACTGCAGGGCTATTGTTGGTTGTATCATTTTGCTATTATGACTTTATACTTGTAATATTATGAGTTTGTTTCTCCTAAAATCACAACTTCATTCTTAAAATCTCAGATTTATTTTCATCAATGTGGACTTAATACTCGTATGATACAGCTGTTTGAACATGTAAGTTTATAAATATTCCATCATTAATAATAAAAAAGGAAGCGACATTGTCCTTCACGCTGGGGAATTATACCAAAAATAATATACCCAGCTAAAATGAGTTGTAACCCTAATTCTAAGAATTTATCTCTGCATCTGCAGTCTTATCAGTAGTTTGGGTTTTCTGGCATGAAGTGTATTTTCTAACCTCCTGGGGGCGCTGGTGGGGCTGCAGACTGTCAGTCTTGTTTTCATGTCCAGAGGTACAGAGGTAATTTTATCATCTATACATCAAAACGGTTTTCATCTCTTAACAAAGAAAGACACAAGTGAAATCCTAAATGTGATTTCAAAGTGCTTTTAGTGAACCAGTTGTTTTGATATTTAATATATAATGTATTTACAGTGTGTCACAGTGTGTCAGATGCAAAACTGCAAATCGGTGCAACAATCCACATTTTCACGTTAGCACCCCAAAAAATGACTAAAAAAAGTGTCAATTCAGCCAATTTACAAAACCCTTTTATTTCAAGGTCCAGTTAGCTAGCGTGGAGCTTTCAGTCACATCATATGTTCTTCCTCCTGCCCAGCTACCATGTAAATGTAGTCCTAAAAATCCTGAGAAAAAAAATGCTTAAATAACATTTATTTCAAAATGTACAACTACAAGTAGAAAAACTCCATCTGATGATGAAAATCATGTGATTTGATTGGAAGCTCCCGGGCAGCTACTAAACAGACCTTCAGGCATAATTCTTTTTCTTTTCTTTCTAAACTGAATCATTAATATCTTTCAATGAGTGTCACGACAGCTGAGCCACATGTTACTGCAAATTAAAGTTGGACAACATGAGAGCTCCCCGAATGTGAAACAAAAGCTTTGCTTCCAAAGACGTCACCTGTCCACGATGGTAGCCCTCGTATCGGGGATGTTTTGGCTTCATTTTTGTATAATGGGAGGAAATGGATACAAATATATATAGTTTTACAGTTAATGGAATCATCAAAAGACAACACAGGGAAGACGTACCTCCAGCCGTATTGGACAAAAATATATTTGACAAATTAGACAAAGCAAAGGATAAGGTTGGTGTTGTACAATATTTTTTGTTATTATTAACAAATTCATTGAGAAGATCCAAACCAACAATGTGCTCATCTCTAAAGCCGGGCTCAGATTACAGGAGTTTGAGGACAATTTAATCCCAGTTCACCGGTCATGACAATCGGAGGAGAGATCTGGTCTGGGGGCCTTCTTCATGACGGATATTCAGCTCAGGTTATGAGATGTTTACAGGCTTATCGATCAATAATAATAATAATAATAATAATGGTGCTGCCAAGCAACAGTAAACACTCAAGCCCATGATGCTAACATAGACTAGCATACTACTGTTGCCAGAAACCGAATCTCTCCTCCAGTTCTCGCTGAAGAGTAGACAACCCATGGTGACCGCATCCCTGCAACCAGTTGATCATCTAGACTCGTTTACCCCTCTGAGTTTTTCTCCCTGTAATCATTACTACAGGAAGTTGTCACACCATGTGCGTCTGTACTTTGTTTAATTTACTTCCCCATGATCATGTGAGAGATCAGACGAGGAGGTGCAGCGCTCCCTCGGACACTAATCTCAATGATGTCCTGTAGTTTGTGACGCGGCATCATTTTCAAATCTTGCAGTGTGTGCATGTTTGAGATGAGAGAGAAGAACATCTGTGAAGTTTCTCCTTATGTTCACATTTAATCCTGATTTCAAAATCAACCAGAACGTCACCCAGTAGAGCGCATACCTTCGCCAAGGCCCAACAGTCCCCTTTAATTCAATCAATCCTTATCCAAAGTCAAACTGAGAGCCCTGTAAACATAATTTAACTGACTAGATTTGGAACAGCCAACCATTTTCATCTTGTGGATCTGGATTTTTATCTGGATCTGCATCAAATTGCTCACATTAACAGACACCAACCTCCTAAATATGCCAGATTTTTTTTTTTCATCAAGATTCACGTATTATTCCCTGAGAAATTTAAGAAAATGAAAGAAAAAAATCCCTGGATCCGCCCCTTTACTGGGATCTGCACCAAAATCACAAATTTTGCGTAATCCTGCTGACAAACCAACCAAACATGGATGAAAACTTTACCTCTTTGGTTAGAATTTTAAAAGTGAGCTTGGCATAAATAGTTTCTGACTTACTATCTATACTCACAGGTAAAAAATAAATAAATTTGAGTTTGATTTAAAACATCATTCAGCAGTTTCATAAAACAGCTGATCACTGTAGATTTTAGCAAATGTTACTCGAACAGAAGGAGGAAATAATAGTAATAATAATAATAGTGAATTAATCAATAAGGCAGTTCTGTGGTGCAGAGGAAGAAGACATACAATACTTATTAGTGAGTCTTTCTTCTGTTAGACAAAAATATGAAATCTCACCATATTTATCCTATAATTAACTTTCAAAATGAACCAGCACATTTCATTATAAACACTGATGTCTCGTTTGTACTTTTTTCATTTTTACAGCTCAACTTACTTGATAATCAATTTTTCTTTCACCTAAAAGTGATACTGTAGACTCTGCTTTAGGTCATTGGTAAACTTAATTTAATGGTATTTTCACATCTACCTCACTTCCCTCTAACATCTAATAGACACAGTTTTAGTAGCCGATACATTACATCTTGTGTTTTTGTAAATATCTTCCCTGATTAGATTTTAGTCGCATTATAATCACACATACAGTCAATCAATAACCAATAGAAACACTATGCACCAACTTTGTCTTCATTGCTGAGCATGGCGACTGTCTCCTCCTCCTTCAACTCTACTTGTTCTTGCTTATGAAACTTCCAACTCGCTGCATGAATCTTCCCAGTTTGTTGTCAGCACCACTTTGGGTCTGATACACTGGAAATCCAGATTCAAGTCTGCTCAGTGAGGAGCCTGTGTCTTTGGAAACATTTTCGGTGGTCATCAGATATTCATATCGACTGTAGACTTTGTGTCTCTGATAGAGAGTTGTTGCCTCATCGTCCAGGGTGCTCCCAGATCCTCGATCATGCTCTGCTGAAAGGCTCGTCTTCCTTTTGCTTGAACGCTGAGCAGATAATTTTGAGAATGGAGATTTTTGCTTCTCCGTCTCTGCTGTACCACTGGATATGTTTGAAGACTGATTATTGGTTGTTTGGTCTGCTGGAGACGCCTGTGAATGGCCTGCTCTGAGTGGCTGGTTCAGTCCTGAGGGATTCTTTGCTCTCTGTGAGGCCTTTCTTTGGAGGGGCTTCTCCTCTTTTTTGGATGCTTTCTTTTCATCTGGTGTAAGGAATGAATATACTTTCATTTTCAAGGAATTCTTCCTTTGTAGGGTTGGTTCGTCGTACTGTATTTGCCCCTTTTCCGCGTCCCTTCTCTTAGCCTCTGCTGCATGATGAGATCCTACAGAAGTCTTTGAGACAGTCGAGACCTCATTCTTTCCTTCTCCTGGAACAGCTGAGCCCGAGCTTTTGGCCACATTTTCTATACAACCATGGCTTCCTCTGGGATCTGACCTTCCTCTAGAGTTCTCCTTCGGAACAGGTTTCTCATGTTTGCAAATCTCCTCCTGTCTGTCTTTAAATGCGGCAGAGTCTGAAGTATTGACACGTGTGTTTGAACCCTCTTTCTCTTCAGGGATTTCACTCAAAGACTCCATCACTCTTGGGTGCTGGACATTGAGACCACTCAGCTGCAAATGAGAGAACTTGAGCGATGGATCTTTTGGTTTCAAATCTAACTCGCCTGCTGAGGTCGTCCTGGAAAGAGGGTCATGCCAGTCGTATGCCTGTGTTGTCTTTCGTTCTGAAAACATTTTGACATCATAGTAAGAGGCAGACCGCTGGCCAATAGTGAGAATTCCTTCCTTATTTAGCTCACTGTCTTTGTGGTTGCTTGCCTCCAGGATGCAACCGTTGTGTGCATTTGGTTCTAATTCTGCTCCAATAATGTCCAGACCTCTTAATGAGGACACAAAGGTAGGTCTCTCCTTCGGATACATAGACCTTAAGAACTCTTGGCTCTGTCTGAAATTGGTGTAGTCCTGCAGACTGAGCCTCTTTTGCCTCATTTCTTCCATTCTGGACTTAATGTCTCTCGACATGCTGTGAATCACCTGTGACTGGTGCTCGTTTAAGCCCGTGTGACTGCTATATGGAGATGTCATTGGGGATATTGCATCGCATGATGAATCTAGAGGCACATCGCTGTCATTGAGGTATGTGTCCATCTTCCACCTGTGGAGTGATGTTTCAGAGTTGAATGGTATCAGATTCTGGTCTGCTCCATAGCGAGTCCGGTGCCTAAAGTGCTGCTGAGACAACCTATTTGGCAGCAGCAAATCGCCAACTCCCCATCCAGTCCTCTCAGGAGAAACAGGTACTCCAGGGTCCTTGTTCCCCATCTTCAGACGAATCATGGAGTTTAACTTCTGAAGTTCTCCTCCATAGCTGTGCCCCCGCACCATATTCCCCATGTCAGGATAGTGAGTTTGATGCAGCCTCTCCTGCACGCTCAAGCCCCTGGACATGGTGGCATTGTTAAACCTGTCATCTTGAGCACCTCTCATGCCGTGCATACCTCTGGACTTCAAGTGAATCTGATGGAGTGAAAGCTGGCTGGAGTTTGGGCTCTGCAGGGCCACAGGTTTTCTCAGGTGCTGAACCAAAAGCCTCTCCCTGGACTGAACCGCAGGAACTGTGGAGCGAGCGTACAGTCTTCGAAACTCCTCGTCATAAGAGCAAACCAGCTGACCCGTGATCACCAGCACCATGCTGACGTTGATCTTCTCAAATGACCAAGTGTAGCTGAAAATTAAAAAAATGGCAACACCATCGGTGAGCCAGCAGGAATTGTGATGAAGAATAGATTTTACCCGTTTCTAATAACAAATTCATCCAAGTAGCGATACAAAATGGTTTAGAGAATTATAATTGTCAAACATAATGAATAATGTGCTTTTTACTAAAACATTAACATGAGAAGGGCTAACAATTATCATCAGATACATTACTAATCACAATTCAGTGGCAGGTGCTCAGTACCAAAACTTTAAACATAGAAGAAACCAGAAATCATCCACGCTGTTCATCAGTTGTATTGTAGCGGATTTAGTTATGATTTCATGTCCACTTTGCTGCCACCTGATCCTGAACTTGAACCTGTACCTACTTGTCTGCCCACTTTTTCCTGTTAACATGCAGATTCTGGACTATTTTGTTTTCGACTCTCTACCCTTACATTTGAGCTTATGTAGGAATGTTTTTCCAGTAAATCACTGAACTCTTCCTGTCAGCCTGGTGGTCTGTAGTCAGTCCTTTTCTACCACTTTATACACACTCACTTGGCATGATTGCATTTTGGGTCATTTTTGTTGTGGCATCACTTATTTCAAATTCGCTTTTTACGAGGTAGGTCTCAGGACTTCTTCTTCTTGTAGCTTTTAGCCAGGATTGCTAGCAGGAAGGCACAGACTTAGCTGAACTTTCACATTGCCAGCAGATGCTTTACTGCAGTCTGTGGTCACGCTGTGCTCATTTACACCTAGCTGAGATCTGATCACGATGGCTTACTTATTTGATTGAGGCCCGATTTACAAGGCATCACTTTTGCTGAATTTTTTTCTTTGCATTTTGAAAAGTTCTGCGTTCACACAGCAATGTTTTCGAAACTATCTCCATACACACGGAGCAAAAATGGTTGAAAACACTGTAGTATGTATGCCAGACCAGTAGATGACAGTGTAAGCTTTCAAAATCAACACCACAGAATAAGATCACAGTCATGATGCAGTAAATCTACTTTGGAGGAGGGTTAATAAACGCCGTTGTTGTGCAAGCGAAGGTTTGCTGTTTTTGGGTGAAACGGTTGTCATATAAGCTGCCCCCTTCCATCACAATGCCTTACAAATTTAGCATTAGCATTAATAATTGTTTTTCCTAACCCAGATAAAAAAACAAACACGAGGCACCATGTGGATTAAAGACTGTGGCTGATTTCATGGCCTCTGTTTTTATTTTGTTGTTGTATGCAGAGTGACTCACCTGTATGTTCCATACAAAACTGTTTGGCAGTCTATCAGGATAAATTTTTGCTCCAGATCCCCATGGAACTTTACCCCAGACTGACACCTGTACTGCTGGCCCTGAACCGTCCGAACACGAAGGTTCTGATGGAGACACAGAGAGAGTCATCAGATTAGAGCTACATCAGGGAGAGAAACAAAAATATCTGTCATTATTTCAACTCAGAAGTCGTTTGTAGATGTTCCTTTTCAAATAAGTACTTTTTTAAAAATTATGTAAACCCTATGTGGACAGATGGCCGTGGGTCGATGAGCCCAAGTTCAACTTGTAACCATGGAACCTAAAAAAATAAAACCAAAAATCCCTAAATACCTAAAGGCACAATTCAGTTTGTGTAGAAAGTTTTGTGAGACAAATATAGAGCAGAGATCTGCTCCAGAAATGAAACCTTTGTGGCAGAGGATAAT
Source organism: Chaunax sp. Z400 (assembly GCA_037577475.1). Classification (NCBI taxonomy): domain Eukaryota; kingdom Metazoa; phylum Chordata; class Actinopteri; order Lophiiformes; family Chaunacidae; genus Chaunax; species Chaunax sp. Z400. Next base: position 4,141,479 of record CM075191.1, on the reverse strand, counting down.
AAAGATGCTTGCAGGATATTTTAGGTAAACAAATTAAGAGAAAATGTAACACAAAGTGCCACAAATCTTTGCATGTAAACATGTAAGCATGTAATACATATATATATATATATATATATATATATATATATATATATATATATATATATATATATATTTACAGTACTCGTGTGTATAGATATTTTCTTCCACCTTTGTAAAATATAACATTTTAAATTAAATGCATAGATTTGATTTCACATATGGGGGTTTTGGGTAAAGTCTAAAGAAAGTAATTCTGGGAAATTAGGAGAGTACAGTAGTAGCTTTACCACAAACACACCCACACACACAGAAAAGCACACACACTCTTTGTGATACCTGTGTTTCTCTGAGGCTGGTATTTTGGTATTTTGGTATTTTGGTATGGCTACTGGCTAAACAAATTGCACAAAGCTCACAAAGCCGTCACTGTTCAGTCTGACGTCTTGTTGTTTGGACAGTTAAAGCACTGATGCTGTTTAACAGGAAAATCCAGCCGACAGATCAGTCCTACGGCTGCTGCAGTCGTCTCCTATGGTAATGACTGGAAGAAAAACAGCAGCGGAATGCTGCTGAATGCCTCAAGGGTGTGAAGCGAATGTCTCAATCCACTAACTGAAAAAAGGTCCTGCCAAATGAAAAGAGGCCAAACATCCATTGGTGGAAGAGAAACTGACAGAGTCCCCTTCTTCTTAAATGTTTAGCAGATTGCTGCGATGCTTTTTTGCTGTAAAACCGAGATGATAATGTATGAATTTTCACATTTGGGTGAATTATTCCTTTAAACTATTCATATCAAGTACAAGGTACAGAAAGGATCCTTATATTCCTCAGCTGTTCTCACTTGGATAAGGTCATTTAATAAATACTGAGTAAATTTAGGCTGTGTTTTAGTTTAAGAAATAAAATATTATTGAGGCATTAAAGGTGTGTAGCCTGGGAAGTGTCTGTTTACAAACAGCGTTTAACACAAAAACACGCTGTATGCATCCTACACAACATGTTGACAACATTTCCTTCCTTGTGAAACATTTGCAAAGCTCATATTTAAAATTCTCTTACTCTCTGAGGTTTGTGAATGCTTGGGCACATTTTCACTATGTTTCCTATTAATATATTTTTGCTAAAATGTTGGAGAAATGTGTTTGAAATGTTGCTAGAATCTGTAGATTGTCCTCTTCCACCAGGATTGTACGTGGCTCACAGGAGGAACCAGAGTTCAGCACACGCTTCGTCTGCTGTCTCATGCATGATTGGTTTTCAATTCAGTTTGATTGCTCATGACCAGCGAGGGCTGGAACGTAGATCCACTGGTAAATCGAGAGCTTTGCCTCACAGCTTGAAAATCCTACTCATCTAAAGGCACCTCTCCAGTACACGGGAGACAGTTACATAAAGTTTTGTGAAAAAATATTGTAACAGTTTTTAAGTCATGCCCCAGAAACCCACATCTGAGGCAAATCCCAGTCACAGAATGAGCCTAAGTTCAATTTGTAACCATCAAAATAAAAAGAATAAAAATGATAAAAGTCCCTTTATAGCAAAAGGCACCATTTCAGTACTCGGTTGTTGTGTGTAGAAAGTTTTGTGAAAAAATATGAAACAGTTTTTGAGTTCTGCTGCAGAAACAAAACATGACAGACAGAAGGAACCCACTCCCATATCCCCCTCCTCACTCCATCCATGGTGGGGGATAAACGTACGACTTACTGCCCCTTTAAAATGGTGACACAACATGTTCATATTTGTCACCTTCAGGTCCTCGATGTTGATGCCCACCCTGTGTGACATGGTGAGGAAGCTGCTGAAGTGAGTGTCATCCAGAAGGATGTAGACCGACACTCCTCTCAACGTGGCGGCGATGATCTCTTTGAAAATATCGATGTCGGTGAAGACGTCCATCGATATGGCAATAACCTGGAGACGTACGGAACATTAGGAAACACTCTGAATACACAGAAAACAATAGTTTGAAGGCAACTGAAGATAACTGAGGAGTTGAATTCAGGCATTTAAAGACATTTAAGAACAGGTTAAATATATTATACAAATGTTCAGGTAAAATATTTAAACACATCTTCTGTCCAGAGTATTATTTCTAATGGTCACATGAAACAATGGTGTTTTCAGATCCTTTATGTCACACTGAAAAAAATGGTCCACTGCAGAAACTATCTATTCATTTTATATATTTGTATTCTTTTTTTTGACATCAGGTGGATATTTGGTTGGTACATACAAATGGTATGTTTGTCTATATTTATAAAGTGTATTAGGGTGTTTTTCAAATTGGGATACTAGTTTATATTCAACAATGCTATAGGGTTATACATTGGATTGGGTTTATGAATTACAATACATGGATTTATTTTGCATAGATAGAAAAGAGGTAACAATAAATATGTGTCTAATTCTTCCTAATCCTTCTTGAACATGAAGCAATTTGTGTTATTTGTGAGTAGTTGTTTCTTTTCACTGCTATTCATGTTTTTTTCTATTATTATATTATTATTATATTATATTCTATCATTGTATTGTTTTCTATCATTATATATATATACACACACACACACAAAATAAACTTTCATTCATTAATTCCTGTACAAATGGAGCAGAATATATGAATCAGCTACACTGTGTGCATTTCATTATTTTCAGAGGGAGGATACATGGCATTAAAGTCAACTTCCTACAGACAAAGACACACACACACACACACAAACACACACACACACACACACACACACACACACACACACACACACACACACACACACACACACACACACACACACACACACACACACACACCCTGCTGTGATTTCTGAACATTAAGTTCAGTCAAGCTGCGACACGTTAGCGGTAGCTGTCATGTGTCTGAAACACACAGTTGTCCAACTGACTTCTAGTCTTGAAGCTGAGTAGAGAGTGTGTGTGGAGTAATTTATAGTCTGTTCCAAATATATTTATATAATATACGTCATGCTGTAGCAAGATCTCTTCACATTTATCCTCTTATTAATGCCTCAGGTGCTACATTTTTCCTGGAAGTCAGCTGTAAGTCATCAATATCAGTAGTTATAGTAGTAAGTAATCAGGATTATTGTGCAGCGTTTATATTGTTGTTAATGGTGACACCTTTTTGTTACTTTAAACAGCACTGACTTTGACTACTAGAAAATAATTTAAAGTGAATTTCATGATGAAACAGCAAAGAAAAATGATGAAACAAGCCACAGAGCGGTTCTTGAATTATCCGCTCCAAAGCAGCCATCATAAAGTTTAAAGAGAAGCAATGCATTGTGGGGGAGCTTGCAGTAAACTCACGCTGCACACTCAGAAATTAAACCCTTATCCAAAATTCCAATAAGATGTGTGCCATGAAAATGGCTGCCCTCAGGGTTCACACAATATTAAAGAAAGTGAGGAAAACAAATCCTGCATCTTTCCTTTTATCCAACATTTAGAGAGTTCTACCTGGCAAAATGCAGAGGCAATCAAGAAATGTACAGTGTGTTGATGATGCTTCGTTGGGTAATCTGACAGGTAGTCTATAGGGGAGACTGGGGGCAAAGGTATACTGTCCTCTCATATTACCATACATAACCTACTGTCTGGGAATGTGGGGAAACACGTACAAAACCAACATTAACGAATGAATGGATTTTGTTTCACAAATAGAAAATGTCACGTCTCACAAGTACAAATAAAAAAATCCTACAAAGACAAAAAATGTCACATGATTTTTGGCACCATCTTTCTGCCGCGCTGTGGTCAGGATTTTCTACTGCTAGTACTTTGCCTTCCACAACAGCAGTAGGTGCTATGGGTCAACTTAAACAGGAGGTGGAGTCTCCGTCAGCCTCTTTATTAGGTTTTAGTGTTTTTTTAGCTTTCAAACATGTGGTCAGTTTATCCACACAAAGTCTACATGGAAAGTTGTGCAGACATTATTGAGGAGGCTGCAGCTGCAGACGCTCAGGAGTCTCCCTACTATGGTGTCCAACTTGGACCACCTCACCCTACCTGGGTCCCACCACCCAACAGAGGAAGCTCATTTTGGCCACTTGTGTCCATGCCTGAAAATGAAATGGATTAAAGCGATGATGTCATCATGACTTATTGTACATATCTCGTATATTCTGTATATTCTGGTCTGTCCCCTCCTCTGTGGCTCCCTGGTTTTTCTTCATTTTCTCACATTAAGAGGTTTTGTTTGTCTCCACACTGAACAGAGGGTTCAATACACTGGGCAAATTGTAAAGTCCACTGAGATGTTGTGATGCTGGAATATGTAAATGAAATGCACTTGATCTTATCTTATGGTACATATTTTATCAACTTATCAATAAATGTGATCTAATTTTCACTGACCTCAGTATTGCTCTTAATGTTTACATGTAATGTTTGTCTGTTTTATTTCTGTTTCGTTTATTCAAATCATGCCACTCCTTTAAATATAATCTGTTCTTTGTGTACAAAGTGCATTTTATTCTATGCAATAGTTCTCTTCACTGGACACTTTTACTTCTTCTACTTCTCCTTTATTATTATAAATTATAATTATATATTTGTGTATCTTATAGTCTGTGGTGCTGATATTTTGTACAGGGACAATAAAGTTATCTAATCTGAATATTCTTAAGAATTGCAACATGATTGTTTGAAAGCGTAAACTGTATATGTATTATTTTTTGCTAATTCATTAGCATTATATCAGTGGCACAAAATGGTCTTTAATCAACAATATTATTGTTTATTATGTCTGGGACAATGTGACACCCAACAAAAGTAAAGATTGTCACTCTAGAGTTTATCACATTTCCCCTCCTGGGGAGGAGGGGCACCATACTGGGCACTTCATCAGTGTTTAGCATGTTTTCTCTAAATAAATGGCATTTTTTTTAACATGGGGCCAAACATCCATAACTGCTTATCTTAATGGGGATGGAGGCCATCCAGCTGACATTGTGTGAAAGGCAGGGTGAAGACTACAATAACAGAATGTCTAGTGTAAGCCCAGTGTTGTGTTTATGAGAAACATGACTGTGTATTTGCCCTCATCCAAAGACACGTGTTTCATGGTGTGTTTGTGCCGAAGATTAACTGCTATGCTGAACTCCTTTGGTAAATATTCGTGCAGCAGAGTCAGGAACACAAATCTCTGCTCATTTATCCACCTGCAGGGTACTTTTTCATGTGTTTGACAGCATTTATGTCTCACCTGCCTGGACTCCTGTATCTGCTTGCGGACCACCTCTTTAATGCTAGGTGTGTTTTGTCTGGGTGGGTGGAACAGCAGGCTGATGCTCGTGTCCACGCCCTCCAGCATGACCTCGGGCCAGCCCAGCTCCAGGTCAGGCACCTCCTCGTCCGACTCAGTGGGGAAGTACGTGGAGGGAGCGACCACGTCCTTGGATTGTTTTCCGTCGGCGTCATCCTCCAAAACCGGTAACTCAGCATTTTCCAAAATGAACAGGATTTCCTCCTCAGACAGCAAGTGGCTGATCTGCTCTGCTCGGAGGAACTCCTCGTAGGCCTCCTTGCCTCCACAGAGCAGCGCGTAAATGGCCAGCCGGTAGGATTCTCTGTAATGCGGCTGGATGTAAACCGGGTTGTTGTCGTCTTGCAGAGAAGACAGCAAGGACAGATTGGATTCCATAGATGCCAGAGTCTACGTGCACAACCGTCCTCTGCTTTACCTTCAGTGTGACAAGTTACAGACTCTCAGCTATAATGCAGCAACAGACACTGGAAATCTCATTGACTTTTTGCCACATAGAAAGTGACAAAAACCTGTCTGTCGAGTGTGACAAACAAGACAAGACAAACAATACAAGGCATGTGGTGTCCTCTAGAACAATATGGTATCGACTGGAAAAGTTCTTCAACTTACTTCATGACTGGTTAAAGAAACCTTCCTCTGTTGTCGAGACCTGAAACTGCAAGAAAACAGCCTAAAGAGACCTCAGCCAGACTTGGTGTCCATACTGTGTTAAACAGCAGCACTAAGGTGTGGGTTTGAACCGTCTATGCAGATGAAAAGCTCTCACATACTGTAGCAAACCCCGCCCACCTCTGCTCACCTGGATGGCAGGAGCAGGTTTGTTTACCTATCCAGATGAGGCTGAGTATTTGCACATTTTTTACTGCATTCAGAGTCAAGTTACTCCTGACATATCTGGGTAAGAGAGAGATTACTCACAAAGACAACAGGTGGAGGTTGATAAGTCAACTTTATTGGCATCACAAAGCACTGGGAGACAGACAGACTCTCTCTGGGCGCAGGTCAACATGTCTTTACTCACATGATGAAAGTAGCTGTGGCTAAAAGAGGAAAACCTAGAGCCAAAACACTAAAGTAATCTGGTATCTGGTGTTACCTTTGCACCCAGTTACAGACAACTGAACCCCAGTTAACTCCCAGTTCGTCCAGCTTAAAGGATCATTCTGGTTTAGAACAACTTGGGTTTCATTTCCATAGCTTGTATTTAGTGGCTGGGGTGTAAGAAAGTATTTTATTTTGTGATGCTGTATCGATTGTCAAAAGTATTACATTGATTTTTAACTAATATGTTAATAGTTTGAATTCAAAGGTTTGTGGCTGTGATTCAACACAACAATGTCAACCTAGAGGAGAAGTTAGCGCATACGGCTAGTGTAAACACAGGTCTATGAAACAATACATCACTTTGCTACAGTAACAGAATATATTGAATTATACTGAAACATAATGCTTGTATCGTGATACGTTTCGCAAAAACGATCAAACAGGTTGTGAAACAAACCAAATGTAACTTTATCTCCACTTTATTGGAGGTAAAACTCAAAGTGAGGACACCGCAAATGTTTGTAGTAATGCCTGATGCCTAAATAATGGCTAAAATAAGTAGGTTGGTGAAAGTTGAACCAGAAAGTCAGTCTGTGAATCGTGATGGACTTTTACGACGGACTGTTTGGGTAAAGATTTTACCACCGTCCTTCTAGAGTCCGTTAAACCTTGAGGTTTGTTTAGAACCTTTCAAACATGTCTGACCGCGTGTTTCTTGACCTGTATGACCTATTTTTTTAGTGATGCCACTTAAATTGAACCAAGTTGTAACAAACAGGAATTATCCTTAAACATCCCCCAAGAATGTATACCAGCATCCCACTAAAGTAGCCTAGTGGAAGGTGCAGCTTTTACAACATAAACATCTACCCTGGGTTTTTATTTTTCTGACTTTTCCCCACCTGTGTCAGAAGTGATCAGTTGAATGACATGAAATAACTGAACAGGAAATCTACTGTGTGCCACTGGAAAAGGATTTTCCTGTATGTTTCCTGCAACTGCTTCTCAGAAATAGAATAGAGGTGGTTTTTAACAGTGACTACGTCTACATAAACTCAAACATGGTTTCACACTCCTGCTATAAATCATCTTCGCTAACGGCAAGCCCCCTCAGACATCAGCACCGCCGTTTACTTCCTCGGTGGGGTCGGAGACTTCATAAATCTAGTAGGGGTGGGCGACTTGGCGCCGCGAGATGAAGTTGGGGTTGGAGACTTTGGGGTTGGAGTTGGGGATTTGGGGACCGGGGTGGAAGCGGGGGTAGAAGCAGGAGTCGGGCTCTTCATGGACGACGCTGGGGTCTGGGACTTAGAAGGGGTGGGGGTTGGGGTCTTGGAAGGGGGAGCTGGGGACTTTGAAGGCACAGGTGTGGAGGCTGGTGTGGCAGCAGGAGTTTTGGGCTGTCCCAGTTTGGGCTCGGGGATCTGTTCGCCGTGCTTGTAGACGCTGACGGTGATCTCGACGAACTCGCCGCCGTACTTGTTGCGGACGTTGATGCTGTACTTTCCGGAGTCTTCAGGAGTGACTTTGTTGATGACCATGCTGGCGAACTTGCCCCCGTCAAACGTGACCCTGGTGTGCTCGTTGGACGCGACTTCCTGCTCGTTCTTGAACCAGGTGACCTCAGGGGTCGGCTCGCCCCACACGGTGCAGGTCAGGCTAAGAGACTGCAGAGAGACGAGAGGCAATTCACACCAAAATTTAATCAAAACAGTTTGTTTACTGTAAACAAAGCCATTTAGGTGGGAGTTATTCAAAATTATTTAAAACTTTGCTCAAAGAATTGTGTCCCAACCTGGAAACCAGGAGCCCCACCAAGGGGTCTTCAGATAAATGTTAGGGCGTCTCAAAATAGGAAACAGGATAAGATCCTATTATCTGCTGCTTGAATCGCAGTAAGCAGATTGTGAAGTCGACCTTGAGTTGGGATATAAGTAAAAGTCTTCTGTCAACTAGAAGGGTGCTCAGGAGAGTCCCTTTTAATTAAATTAACCCAGAATCCAGATTCAGATTATTAAAATCCATCAGCTATCATGAAAATCCATCAAACAGTTTATGCATAATTGATGAAAATGTTGAAAAGTTACGTGTCTCATGTATAAACAGCATCTCTTAATGCTGTTTAAATAGTAATATGCCAGATGGAGGCACACCTGGCCTTTAAAGGGAAATAGAAAATGATACTCTGATTGGTTTAATTCATGTTACGCTAAAAAGACAACTGATTAATTAAGAAGCCAAATAAAACCTGCACTGATTAAAGTCCTAAATGCATTCATGGCATGAACTTTAGACCATGTGCTTTAGATAGTTTACACAGGGCCTTTTATGGAATGTTATGGATAAACTGATAAGATTTATTGAAACTGGACAAAGAGAAGCTGGAGGCTGAATCACATCACCATCTCCTCTCTAAGACGAGTGTATAACAGTGTTATCTTACATATTATTAACATGAATGCTTCTATCTGAGAAATCCTCACCTTCTCTTCCATAATAGTGACGACATCAGGCAGGCCTCCAACCACTCTGCCACGGTCTGAGGAGAGACAACAGCATGATGACACACAAATCCCTACCTCAGTGAAGATTACTACCCTGTGTGTGTTGTGAAGAGATGTAAGAGAAGAGAGGAGGAATGTGAACCTCCTTCAGACGCGACATGACAGCAGTTAACTGCAACGCTTGTCTGAAAATGATCAGAATGCTCAAAGAGCATTCAGTCTTCATCATGAGGTAGAAATCATGACTGTCCCAGTGTCAGTGTGATAAATAATGATGATATACTCACTCTTCTCTGCAAATGCAGCTGCCCTAAAAGCATAAAAGAGCATTGGTATGGTTAATAGAATCATGACACAACTTAAGGATACGTGTTCATCAACTACTGTCTAATAACTTACTTAAGTCTCAGGTACTCCTCATAGGCATCGGTGTATGCTGAAAAAAGAGACATAATCTCACGATGAAGACCAAAATCATTAATTAAAGTTGATTAAAGTCGTTAAAGTGTTTCATAGACTTCAAAGGTGTTGAGCTGAAATGGTTTACCTTGTCCGGAAAGGTCAAATATTCTGGTGTGGGTCTTCACGCCGTCTGAGATCTCGATGGAGTAGTGACCCTTCTCCTTGTCAGACGGATCACAGATCTGCATCCAGGCCATCTCTGCAGTGCCGCCGATCCTCATCTTCTCAGAGGAGGCGATCTTACTCTCCCTGCAGGATTTACAACACAGGAGTTTATCTAACAACAAAGCCGGGAATCTCTGTCTGCCACTCAGCCTGTAAGAATATCTCATGGCCTGTTCATACCATCTACTGCACATTTGATGCATGTATTACTGGGGGCCAAAGGACTCGCAGGGCAGAAGAAACAAGATACCAGGTGGAAAAATAAGTTGGAGCAAAGTATTTTCACATGACGTGCCCTAATAAGAGAACAGTAGATCACAGTTGGCACATCCCCAGGTAGCTAAGTAACAAGAGAACTGCTGTGGACCAGAGCAGGAAAAGATCTTCTAGCCACCTGTTGGACGGCCCACCAGAAAATAAAAATCTAACAGTATAAGTGTACGATACATATCGCTCTCTCCAAAGGCACCACACAGTTTTCCACACCTTTCTTCATTGGCCCATGTTTAAAGTAATTTCTGCACCGCTGCTGTTCTGGTAATGAGACATGTAACAATGTGATGCAGCTGCTTTATATTTTATTTACTTTAACGACCACTTATGAGTGAGAAAATGGCTTAAACTGACTGACTAACTAAAATAAAGTCATTTTAATTACTCCCCTTTCCCTGACGGACCTGATTATATAATGCTATGAAGTCCATAAACAGGCATGAAATAAACCTGTCAAAACCACTGCAAGGTTTGAGTTAAAACAACATTTTAATTGAATTGTTAGGACTTAAAGTGATGAAATTAATTTGTGCATTAATTTGTGCAACAACAACATAATAATAATAATAATAATTATTATTATTATTACTATTATTATTAGTATTAGCATCATTACTATTATTATAACACATCAGTATGAAGCCAATTAGATGAGGACTGAATAATATATTGATATATTAATGATTAAAATGTTTTGAATAATCAATTAATTACATTAGATCAGAGATTAGATTAGATTAGATTAGATATTAGATTAGATTAGATAACATTATATATTAGATTAGATTAGATTAGATATTAGATTAGATTACATTATATTATATTAGATTACAATAAATTACATTACATTAGATTAGATTACATTATATTATATTAGATTACATTACATTAGATTAGATATTAGATTAGATTAGATAACATTATATATTAGATTAGATTAGATATTAGATTAGATTACATTACATTACATTAGATTAGATTACATTATATTATATTAGATTACAATAAATTACATTACATTAGATTAGATTACATTATATTACATTACATTACATTAGATAAAATATTAGATTAGATTAGTTTAGATTAGATTTAATTGACTGAAAGTAAATATTGTCACATGCCAGCTGGACTTTTTCACAAGTGATTGGCTTTTTTCATGTATGAATTAAATTTTCACATAAGAAATTTAAAAAAATTCTACATGTAAATTACATACATTAATATGCGATTTGATTTTCCACTGGAATCCCTTATGAAAAAAAAATCACGTGTGCTGTATTAATGCTTAACATATGATATTGCAGTTTCACACGTGAACCAAAGCTCCACATGTAGGAATGACGTGTGGGTCGTAAAAATGAACGTGATAAAAGACATTTACATGATTATTTGACATGAAAAGACATGAAAACACATGTAGAAAATATATGCACACTTCAAACCTATTATTCTCTGCAAGTCAGATGTGAAACGTGGTGAAAACGTGTTTAATAATCACATGTGGTTGCAGTTCATTCATGAACAAAACCACATACTGTATGCTTTCAGTTCACATGTGTTCTATGAGATGTTGGACAGGCTGTTTTCCAGGTAACTTTTTCGTAACCTAATGAAGCCACAGCTGATCAGAGTTTTAATGTGAACATTTACTACGCAGTCAGAGTCGAGTGTTAAGTTGTTTGCATGAACGGTCCTCAAGCAGCGACAATGGAGGCCGAGCTGTATTGTCTTGTTTTGAATGGACACAGCACTACAACTGATAATATCAGACCAATGAATAAGCTTCATTAGGAAGTGTCACATTTACTAAACCACTGAATAATAAGCCCACAGAGGTAGGTATTTCTGCAGCTGACAGGAATCTCATGCATTCATGGGGCCAATTGGTGAGCAGCCAGACTGATGATGTAGAACATTTTCAGCCCAGAGTGACTCAGTGTTGAGTAACTACAGTAAATCAAGTGTGTACAAAGTCTGAGGGAGTCCATTACATGCAGTGCTGTATGCACAGATCTGCACAGTGTATAGCTGAATATGTTTTGGTGTGCACATGCCTTGTGACTGCTTTATAATCAGTCTTTAAGCATAACTTGAGCAGGTCAATATCTTTAAAATGTGTAACATGTTGTTTTTGTACAGGAGACGTTTCCTTCATAGAGACGTGTTTTTGGGATGATGGATGAAGGTTTTTTTTCTGCATTCAAATATGGCTGCATTAGGATATGAATGGGATTAATGATAAAGTCAATATTTGGACGCTGCTCATTTGTGCGGGAGGCGGAGTCGAACTGAATGAAGGCATACTTGTGCTTCCAGACGGTCTTCATCTCCTCTGTGTAGTAGTTCATGTAGCACTGAAGCCTGATGCCCTCTGGAGTACACTGCAGCACCAGTTCAGAGGCAGACTCACCTGATGGCAACAAACAGACATCAGCTCACAGTCAGAGGAATTGAAAACAGTTTTAAATAGTGAGACTAATGGCTGCATGGGAGACCTACTGAGACCTTCAGGCTAAATCACGTTATAGCTGCATGCAGCCGAAAGGTAGTCCCCGATTCAGACTAAATACAGAAAAATGTCAGGACGTTCACTTGCACTCAGAGGGGTGTCCAGAAAGGGGGTATATCAACCCAAATGCCACCCTATTATCCTTAAGCACATACATTATGCTACCCCTGCTTACATCGTTTGCATTGTGGCATTAAAAGCCAATCAAACACAATGATAGCATCCTCTCATTCACACAGAGACAACGTTTGATATGATGACACAAGTCAGCTGATCAAACCCACCAGCGATCTGGGCAATGGCATTGATGATGTCATCAAACACTGCAGATCAAAGACAGAGAGAAAACACAACACACGTTATACTGCGTTGATTATAACAATAAGTAATTCACCCCCCTCTGAAAGGTGAGACAGTACCTTGGCCTGAGATGTCAAACAGAGACGTGTCCTTTCCTCTGTTGTCGCTGAGCATGGCCTTGTAGACGCCCTGATCTTTTCTGGAGAACTGAAGGAACAAATATTATCAGTTGCAACAGTGACATACATGAACTCATTCTGTTCAGCTATTAAACAATGCAGGTCAGCGTATGCTGAGGTGTAGCCGCCACAGGACAACCGATCATGATGGCAAATAGTGCCGTCTTTAAGGGGCTTTGGCATGCTCATGTTTTAGATAATGGTATCATGTGAAACTAGACAAGCTAAGGAATCCATTGGTGTCAAACGTGTCATGCTAGCTTGTTGGGAAGGGGGATAAATAAGGCTTCAAATTAGGCTAGATTTTGGCGAGGGAAGGGGTTCCTTCTCCTCTCACATTCAATTTTTGCATACAGTTCCAATGTGTACTTTTCACCTATGAAAATGATGCATTTGAATGTTTCTGCATGCTAAGGGTTCAGAAACAATCCTGGATTTATAGAAGCTGGGTATGACAGGATAGTTGTGGATTAAATGAGCTCAATAGTATTCATGTGATATAATTGGAAATATTAGTTCTAAAATTCATGTGAATGTTGCCTCAACAACTCCTAATATCTGTTCTTTTGTTGTTGTTTTTTACATAACTTTGACGTTTGGTTGATTGTTAAAAAACGTTTTAATAATTCAGATATTGATATAGATATAAAATTATTTTTGTGTACGAGTAATTTGTAATTTTGTGTTACTTTGTAATTTGTTATCTAGATTAGTTAGAAAAGTTATTTATTAGCACTGACCCTGATAACAAGTCAGGTAAAACAATACCTTAGTGGTTTTAGGGAATGTACTGGTGCAGCAACTAGTCTGGGACCAAATCTCTTTGTAACATAAACCTCGATATCAACAGACGAAAAATTCGTACAGAAATCTCCAAATGTCAAAGGTTTTTGCTAACATCAGCACAGCACAGACTCTTCTGGGTGTCTTAATGTGGTGTTTTGGAGGAATTCTGGGGTTAAAGGGGGAAAATGTTGCATCAAATCTGTTTAACAAATGGTATAAACCCAAAAAGTACTGCAACATCGTATGAGACCCGACTGAGGATGGGAATGGACATCATGTGCTTCCATCATAATGCTCTAAGTCCTTATGCGCTCAAAGCATAATATCCATGACAGATTTATGACTGGAAAAGGTTGGCATAGCAAGCTGAGCTGCATCTCAAATGAATCTTTATGTTCACAGCCTCCTGGTAATGTAGACCACTTCTGTGTGACATATACTGTTGAATGTTCTTCCCCTAAAGAAAACATCACAGACTGACTCACCTTTTCTGTTTGATTAAACATAAATCAACTATTTGTTGTGTTGGTCTATTGCTTTGACCTTTTATTAGTGGTATTATCGTTACCAGAGGGATGGGAAGAGCGCAGGCTCCTGACATGACATTGGGAGGAGTTTCGGGAACTATTTCATCTTCCTCTTTGTACCAACGGAAAGCTGTATCCTTCTGGACGTTGGCCATCTGACACACAAACAAAAGGTTAGTTTAATTGAGAGAGAAAAGCGGTGGATTGATAGGGAAGAAAAAGAAGAGAGTGACTTAAACGTTACCTTGCAGGCCAGCATAACAGTGCAGTCTTCAGTGACAGTGAAGTACAGATACTCAGAGAAATGTGGACCTAAAATCACAAAGTGGAAGATATCATCAGATCATACAGAGCAGCAATGAAGGAGACTACCTTTAATATTAATATTCACACCCTTTTTTATATGCATTTGTGTCTGCATTCGGCCCTAATGACGTGATTGGACAGACTACCTGCCTGTCCATCTGTGTAACCGCCCACCACTCAGCCCAGGTCCTCATTGAGCTTGACCAGACCCTTCCATTAGGTTAGGTGGATACATGGTGAAAGCTTTCAGAATGGCAGAGATGCTAACATGCTGGACAGCTGTGGATACTAACAGCAGCCATGTCTGTTGTTTACAGCCAGTAAAATAATGTTAGGCGTGAAAGAGACATGAGGTCGTTGGACATGGGTTTGCGTTTCAGAGGAAGCGGTTTTGGAGGGAGGTTAGGTTCCTAACAACAGAGTTAGGAAGAAAAGCCTTTAAATGCCCCGCCCCTTCTTCCTGACATCATCTACAGAAGGACGTGATGCTGTCAGAACTTGTTACTTTATTATAAATAAATAAATATAGTATCCTTTGTCAATGTGACTGTTTCATTTTTTAATTAGTCCCTGATATTATTGTGCTGTGTTTACTCATTTCTAGTGTTTTGTTTATTGTTGTCACAATTTCTATGCTTCTCTATGCTGAGGATGTCACCTGGTTAAATTAAGGATATATAATAGGATTGTCTTAGGTCATAATGTTAAAACATACCTACATCTAAACCAAAAGTGAACTACTTATCTCTCTGTGGCTTCATCCTACAGCTGGTTTAATTCACATGTTGACAAACAGAGACTGAAACCTCTTTGGAGGAAACTACACTCTTAACCCTGATTAGCAGTGTCTGCGTTAGTTTGTGTAATGTTATACATGCTGGAGTTACTGGTGGAGGTTTACAGATCATTGTGTGTTGGTACCTTGCTTCCTGATGTGCTCTTTCCTCTGAAACTCTGCCTCCTTCAGAGCAGCTTTGAACACTGAAACAGAGGCACGGTTAATGAATAATACAGTATATTTACAGTACATTTACTTAACTGCAATAATCAGTAACGTAAAATTATTAACAACACTTTGTTTAGTTTAGGAAAATATTAATGATCTGGAAAAAAGGAAAACAAACAACTGTAAAACAGGCAGTTTATCTGTGGGACAACATTCCTCTAAATGTCAAAATAATGTTTTGAAAGAATTCATTATATGTTTAGATTAAAATCAAGTATAAATTATGCATTTGCAGTCTCAGATAGTCCATACTGTACTGTACCATGATGTGTATCAGGTAAACAACATAGTACTTGTTTACTTTGTCTTTTTAAACCATCCAATGACAGATCAGCGAGGTTAGGGTCAGGTTCTCTGTTAGACGTAGTACCCGGGGCACGGGCACAGGGGGTTTGGGTATAAAATACTTATAAAGTGTTAGGGTTAGGGAGCCGTACCGTCTCCCACCAGGACCAGGGAGGTCTGGGTTTTGGCTTTGCCGTCGTGGATCTGGACGGTGTAGGTTCCCTCGTTGGCCCTGGTGAAATGATCCACCGTCATCTGGATGATTCCTGTGGCCACGTCATGGCTGATCTTTTGTCCCTGAGAGAATGATGTATATTAACAACAGACCAAGAGATCATGTTCAAATCACAGCCTGTGTAATAAATAACATGACTTCTCTCATTGGTTTGGGACTATGACGTGGCGTCACGGCCGATGTATCTTCAAATCCACCTGAGGACCAGGGACTTTTCTGTGTGTAGTTAGCATGTTCTCCCTGTGTCTGCGTGGGTTTCCCTGCAGGTTCTCTGGCTTCCTCCCACAGTCCCAAAACATGCAATATGGGTGAACTGGTGACTGAATTGCCTGTAGGTGTGAATGTGAGTGTGGATGATTGTTTGTATTACATGTGATGGTGTGTATCCTGCATGAAGTCATTTCCAGTTAAACACTGTAGCAGCAAAGACTCCAGTTTCAAAGTAACCTATATTAGCCTAGCTTAGCCTAGCCTATTCAGGTTGCTGCTTAATTTCAACATGTTTGAATCCAGTTTGAACTGTTGTGCATTTTCAATTGGACCAAACAGCTGATCTGTCATAATATAAACAATCCTACCGTAACTTTCTGTAATTAGTCCAAAAAAAAAATCCAAAATTTTTTTAACACTAAAAATGAACTGAATGATTTAGTTTGATCTGGACAGAGACCATCTCTTTCAGTTGTACCAAGGTTTGTTTTTTTGGTTAGGACTGTATTTTTTGTTCAGATTAAATTGAAAAGTGTGAGAGTCCGGACCAAGTGGGTTAGGTGTGAAAGCACCCTAAGACTAAAACGAAATATTCAAAGCTTAGTATGAACGTTGAAGATGTTACCTCTCCACTGGTGACCTCCTTGTCGTTAACAATAAACCTGTAGGACACCGACGGGGACAGCTTCACGGCCTGCAGCCAGAAACGAACGTGACCCTTCTCCAGAATCTCATAGTTCAGACCGTGTTTCAGAGGGACAACTGCACAGAGACAAAAGACACGCACAGATTAGAAACTGATGAAATAATGTTGATAAAGGAGGTCTGCTGCTAGTGCTCAATACTCACTGGGGTGCCTGATGGCATGGCTGAGCTCCAGCATGGTGTTCAGGGCTGTGGAGGAGAAAGAAACATGACCAACAAACAAAAAGCTAAAATCTTCCACCTGTTTACTGCATCTATTTTGGACTACATGACCCACCGTCCTCAGTCAGAGTGTGACTGGCAGAGACTCCATCTGTATTGGTGACAACAACAGAGTATTTGCCCAAATCGTCTTTGTCTGGGTTGGTAAAAGTCAGTCTGGAGCTGAGGAACAAACACAGCAACTATTAATAACTATAATAATATGCTTTATTCATAGAGCTTCTTTCTAAACTAATGGTACAAAGTGTTTCATACAACAATATAATAAAAACCAACACAAGAGTAAAGTAACCAACCAGGAACCTCTCCCTGAGGATTCCAGACTACATCGTGGCTATAAAGCAACTCATTGCTCAGATAAACATGGAGACAGGCCATGAGGAGCCTTACATGTCAATGAAAAATCTTAAAACAATTCTAAAACATACTGGAGGCAAGGAGGCAACAGGAGTAATGTGGTCATGTCTCTTGGTCCGATTAGGTCAGAACTATTACAGGAATGAAATAATTTCATTCCAGACTTTGCAGTGTTTTCCTTCTGCAGTCTAGTGTAACATATATAGCAAATTAAAGAAATTATTTAAGATACAGTAGATATTTGTCGAAAAAAAATAAAATAAAACACATAGTTAGTGTAGGATCATTGTCTTAATTGCGAATCAACCACTGCTGCCAATAAAAATCTTCCTGACATGACACAAAAATGTTAACAGATGAAGTTTAATAAAGTTTTATTGACATTATGTCACATTTGGCAACTTCCTCCTCACTCTCTGACTCTTTCCTGGAAGTTATGGTGATCAAATATTCTGGTACCTTAAATAAGATTTACAGATTCGTCTGGGTTGGAACATTATGGCAAACATTTGGGATCATGTACTGTTAGTATGCAACTCAACAGAACATATAGCTAGATAGCAGCAAGATCGAGCCGATTTAAGACATTTTAATGTGCTTATGTATCAAATTATATTTTTAAATGGAGCTGTTCTTTTAAGGAAACAAGGAAAAAAAACTGCTTTGAAACTAAACACAACTGACTGAATCGGTCACTATTTTTCATGTAACTTGTACCGAATTGTACACGTCTTTCCAGGAAACCTTTAAGAAATGATTAGAAAATCATTAGAACCTGTGAAATTCTCATTTTTGTGAGTAGCTATGGTAAATGAATAAGTTCAGTAACTTTTCCTAACTCTAATCCTATTGTCTCCATGACTTACTCTCCTCTTATTGCTGAGTTCAGTTGTTAAACATGAGAGCAAACAGGAACTGGTGACTGATATTATGACTAATATTTGGACACAGAGGAATGTAATCACGTCATCACTGTGAGGACTTGCTGACAGAGCCTTCAGGCTGTTCTGTCTGTTATATTTATGAAGGCCTCTGGATTCTGTGTTAAACATAGTCGTTCCTCTGTGGAGGATTACAGCCAGCTTACGTTCTGCCCTTCGTCGTGACAGACACCCTGGGGCAGTCGCCGATCGGTTTGTAGTTCTTTGACCACACAAACTTGGATGTTTCACAGATCTCACAAGCCTCGAGAGACAAGAAGACATCTCCGGTCTCCTCGTCCACACCAGCCATGATCTCCTTGGTGCCTGTGAATAACACACAGGAACACGTCAAAATATATTATATAATAGATAATAATATATAATAGAGAGATTACTGGTTCCTGTATGTAACGCAATGTAGATTTTTTTTAAAATACAATGGTTGATAATGAAAAATGGGGAAAAGACACTAATTCATGAACCAAAGGCGACTCAAACACTCCAGAAATACAGGAATACGTGTCAAATCACGGTGGAAAATATTTAAAAAGTCTTTATTACAGTGGTAAATCATTTAAAAGGTCTTCACCAGGGCTCCAAACAACAGCCAATAGACCACATTCACACAGCGGCGGATTTACTCGTCATCACGCTCAGGGGGAAAAGCTCAATTTTGGGATGATGTCATACTGCTGAGCTATATAAATGTAAGGAATCTGACAAATTGTTGCCTTTTCATAAATTCCTGATTGATTACTGACCTAATACAAAAGTGATAGTGAAAATATGGAAGGACATGGGTCCAGGTTTGATGGTAAAACATAATAAACTTACTAATCAGCTAAAACAGCTAATGTTAGCAATCAACCACTTCATAGCTAACAGGACCTTTTGGTTTGATTACATTAAGTCTGTTTTAATTCCAGACTCTTTTTTTTTTAGCTTCTGGTGATTGCAATTTGCAAATAAATGCAAATGAATGTAGTAATGAATAGAAATGCATTAACTTCTTACTCATATGTGTGTGAGACATGCATGGATGTAAACACTGCACTGAATGTGACTCTGACACATCAGCAGGTATTCTTATGGCAGCAGAAGTTAAGTTAAGTTAAGTTACCTGGCAGAGCTTTGGCACAGACCGGCTCAGACAACTGGGATGGTTTTCCAACACCGCTTGCATTGACAGCACGGACTCTGAACACATAGGTTTCACCTTCCACCAGACCGGTCACCTGCAGGAAACCGTGGAAACATCTTCACATGTACAGTGTGTCACGACTCTTCGGGTCGGTTTTTACTGCTGTCGAACGTGAGCACAGAATCATTTCTAATTGGACAGTCGGTCTCCTACCTGCAGGTAACGGTGGCTCACAGCTTCCTGATTCACAGTCACAAACTCTGATGAGCCCTTCTTGGCCATGTCCACAAAATACTCAGTGACTGGACTCGCTCCGGTGTAGACCGGAGCCTTCCACAGGATGACCAGGGAGTGACTTCGGACCTCACTGAAGCTCAGGTCGTAGGCTGGACCTGAAGGTAAACCAGAATAAAAGACCGCTAAGCATTAAAGTCACAATAACAATATTCTGGAGCAGCTATGATTCTCTTACCTGGCTCCTCCATGGTCCAAGCTTCACATTTCATCGGGGCGCTGGGAGCTGAGGGCACGCCCACACCGGCCAGGTTAGCGGCCTGTATCTTGAATTCGTAGAAGGTTCCCTCTGTCAGATTGTCAACCTGAAGAAACAGAGTGAGGTGATCATTAGATTCAATGAAATCACATGATTTAAAGGCGTGTGAAAGGTCTGCGTGACGCCACTCACAGTGCAGATCCTCTCGGTGACGGCCTCCAGGTTGACCTCCCTCCACACCAAGCTGTCGGCGTCTCGCTTGTCGATGTAGTAAGCGTTGACCTTGGAGCCGCCGCAGTGTTTGGGGCTCTTCCAAGCCAAAGTCATGGAGGAGCCGTTGCAGCTCAGCATCGTGATGCCAAAAGGAGAGCTGGGAGTCGCTAAAATCACATGTAAGATTAAGGTTGAACATGCATGTTGGATGCATAATGCAGAGAATCTAAAGAAGAAAATACATCTGTGCTTGGTTATTTCAGGTAACTGTGAGCATGTGCACTTTCACAGTGTTATTATATGGTGTTTTAGTGACCTTTCTGGCAGCTGTTGTGTTTGGTGACGCTGGAAATATGCAGCTCTGTGATCAAAGTAATGCAAAGTGACAGTGGACAAACTCAGAGCTGTGGGTAAGTTAAGGTGGGAGATTTCATACATACCATATTCCACCCCTTTGCCTGGATAGAGCAATGAAATGAACATCAGACTGACACTGGTCATGTTTGTGACACTTAAATCACACTTAATCATCATCTATCCACCCCGACGCTGATGGAAAAACCTCAGTGTTTACCTGCTAGCTGGAGGTTGCATCACACTCAACAGAAAGAGCTCTGCTGAAGCTGCAGCAACACATGCTTCTTTTGTTTCTACTCTTTTTTGTTGTTGTACGTACTGAGGTGTGCAGAGATTATTAGTTCTCGTCGATCTCGTCTAGCAGCACACGAACACGCCTTCAAGCTCACGCATCCGCCTCAGATGGGGTGTGTGCTAACGCTATTAGCTTAGAGTGAAGATTTCAGATTTAAAAAAGGGTATAAATAATGTCTTTTCAAATCACTTTGGGATCTTGGGGCTTCTGAAGACTTGGAGCTGGATTTTATGTTTGCTTTTGTTGCAATGCTCTTTGCTGTTAAGATCCAGAAACTTATCTGCTCGTTTGGAAACTTCATCTGCATCCAACATTTTCTAGAGAACCTAGTGGTTGTATTTGAATTTTAGAGCACTTTAATTTGCTGGAGGGCTGTATAAGGAGAGTTTGTTAGAAATGTGACGTGGCTCTCACCGAGCGCTGGCTCCACAGCGATGGGAGAAGACTCCTGAGACTCCTCACTGAGGCCGAAGACGTTGACGGCTTGGACGCGAAACACGTAGCTCTCTCCTGGGATCAGGCCATGCACCACAAACCTGACACACAGAAACACAATTCAAAAGGGTTCATGTGAATTTTTATCTCTTACGACGGTCTAGGATCGTTGATGCCTCTTTGGAACTTTACTCTTGTGCTTACATATGGTATTTCTGTGTAGATATTACTATTTTACAGCATTCAGAAGATTATGAAGTCAAAAAAGGAAAGAAAAATGTCTCAAAACACATCAGAGGGATGTTATGTCTCATTATTTATGCATGCAGTGCTGAGGAAAATCAATTTACAGGTAAATTTGGAGAGTAAATTATCTCCATAATTCTAGTCAAAGTCATCCTGAACAGGATTCCATTGAAAATGTCTTCAACCATCTTAAAAAAAATCCTCAAATAAGAAGAAATTATAGTGGAAAACTGCAACTTGAGCTGACTATCCCTTTAATTTTCTATTATGAAAATGCTTTTTTATAAGATTAGGACTATTTATTGATCTCAAATTCAACAAGACTTCAATCAATTATAATATCATGTAATAATATATTGAAGGTAAATTATTGCTGTAATGGTAATCTTTTCATCTTTTTCTTCTCTGTTTTCATAATAAATAATTACAAAAATAAAAATGAATCCATTCTTTAAAAACACACTCAGCACTTTATGACCATGAAAAAGAAAAATGCCTTGTATTTCAGTTTGTTTTTTTAATTTCAAATTAAGTAACCACTTGTTTTTTTAGTGCTTGTTTCTGAAAACAAACACACATCACTTGATCACCAACACTGTGAGATATGCAGAATACCTATATGATGGAAACATGAAGCGTCAGCTGACTACATTTAATATGACAGGGTAACATAGTTCCCTGTCTGTCTGACCCTCTGACACCCACCTGGTGTGTCTGAAGGGTTTGTGGTTACAGGGGAACCACTCTTTGGCTCCGACGACTCGGCCGTCGATGTAGTAGCCCATGAGGTTTTTGGGATGTTTGGGAGCCTCCCACTGCAGAAACACAGACGACTTGGTGTTTCTGGTGGCAACAACCTGACCAGGAGACGAGGGCACGCCTGTTCAAAGGGGAGATCATCATTATTAAATACTAATAAATATAGATTTTATCAGAGCTCAACATTAGCATCAGGTTATCAAAACTGAAAATACTGTTGCTGTTTTTCACCACCTTATATTTTGAATAATTAAGACACTATTTATTTGTTTTTTTGGTTCACATTCTTTTTTTGGGTGGAATAATTTTTCACATTTGTTTGTGATGTTGGCGGGTTTAGTCAAACTTTTCACCCTGCAGTCAAACAACTTCATTTGGTTATCCAACATCTCTCAGACACATCAACACACCAATGAACATGGAGCTCTCTCTCTTTTTCTGGTACTGAACTTACTGCAAAAGCAACATTCAAATACCACATTAATGCAGAAACATCAACATTTACTTGGTGTGGATGTTTTGATGTTGCCACTGAAGGCAACTCAAGGACAAGAACTGGTTGCCAATTTCATTTACCAATGGCAACCTAGCAACCATTCCTGTCGATGACTGGTTATTGTCAATAATTAATATTAATGGCTTCATTTGTGTGGTAAAAATGATCAACATGTTATAGTTATGTTAAGAATTTCAACATTCAATATGCCAAAAAGGACCATGAGGCGTGATTTACCACATCCAGGTTGTTCAGACATCATCCCTTCAGCTGTCAATCAGAGGAACATATCACCAGCTTAGCAACACCTATCCAAGACCCATCCATCCATTTTCCATAACTGTTTATCTTTTGCCGGGTCGCTGCAGCCTATCCCAGCTGACACTGGGCGAGAGGTGAGGTAGGCCCTGGACAGGTGCCGGGCAGCCTCTTATAAAACATGCAGTGATCGAAGGTGTGTCCTCTTGGTGTTTTCAATGAAAGGTGGGCGGTTACTGTGCACTATGTGAAGAAACAGAGGGAGTTTGGGTTGGTGGAACTGGTTTGGAAGGTGAAGTTAAACTGGGGGGAAGTGATTGAGATGAAGGTGAGGTTTAGTTGATAAACCTCCTTTAGAAACGTCAAGATAGTTCAGTGAAACCTCCAGGATTCATGGAGAAATAACGACTGAAAGAAGTCTTTCTGCACTTCACTTGTACATAAAAATGGTAGTAAATGAAAATGTATTATAAAGTTCATCTGGTTGAATAGTTTAACCCTCACAGATCCTACAGAATCCCACAAGGCCTCATTTTAAAATTCTGGTCCTGAGTTCAAAGTCCTGAGTTTTATTTTGTGGATACTTTAAGTTCTCATCTTTAACCATAACCTCAAATATACATTAAAACATGGAATATTTTCAGAGTATTGACAGCTTAAAGTATCCAGAATACAAAGCTCAGGACTTTTCTGTGACTTGTGGTTGCATGTTATTTATTTAAGTGAGGTTTCACAGTGAACAGCAGTAATATTATAGGTTCTATAGCTCTGCCCGTCACACATGCTTAGATCCCACAGTGGAACAGTGAACTGTGTGATGTTACAGCACCAGTGGTTCCATTAAACTGTACATACCAATCGGCAGCTCAGCACCTAGAACAGTGTTTTAAACAGAAAGGTCAATTTCAGCATCTCATGTGTTTGTAGATACATTTGTATGTTTGCAGTTCAGAAGGTTTGCCAGAACTCTTGTACTATAATACAAAAAAAGGTTTGTAGTTGCACTGACACTGCAGGCTGTACAGAAACACAATGAATATCTGTCATTTCAGGTCATGGAAACTGGTAAATATAAAGATAACAATGTTTGTTTCATAGTCAGTTTGCTTTGCTGCAAACAACTAACCAATAATCTATTATAAACATAAAAAGGTTTTATTGTTTTACTGTTTTTTAAATATTTTCTCTGTCTCTGTGAGATGCAGACATTTGTTTAACATCTAATGATGAGTGTCCTGTTAATATGACAGCAGATCTGTTTTTATTAAGATTAAAACCAGACTTTCTTCCTTCAATCTAGACCCTTAAAGACCTTCATCCAGGCTGTTTTTGACTTCATCCCATTTCAAAAGTTAAGTGCAACAAGTATGATGAATGAGTATTTGAACAAAATGTTCTTTTTGGCTGTCTTATTTGAATAAATAACAGAGTTTTAGATAAAGTCCTGTGTTTGTATGTATGTGTATTGGTGTGTATTGCTCTTCATCACAGATCCCAGCCCTTACCATCCTCTTCGACCTTTTGGATGGGCTCAGAGGGCTTGGAGGCCTCGCTGGAACCGCACATGTTGACTGAATACACTCTGAACTGGTACTTTTGCCCGTCTTGCAAATCAAAAAGCGGGTAACGCGGGGAGTGCAGTTTGACTGCGGTGTTGATCCGCTGCCACGCTCCAGTGCCTGCTAAGCACTGTGGGAGAGTTGAGGAGGAGGGACATGAGAAGGTACAGCCATCTGCAACACAACTTCACCAGTGAGCTGTCAGGGTACACATCAGGTCTCTGTGCATGGTTGGGGCTCAGTGCTGTTTCAATTTGGCCATAAAAAGGATTTGGTAAATCTCCTAAGAGACGTGTGAACTGACGTAGTTCAGGGTTTTAGATGAGTTAGTTCCTCTTTTATTTCTTCTGCAAAGGAGGCTAAGTTTTCATCATCATTTGTCTGACTGTCTGTTAATCAGTTAGCAGAGTATAAGTTCTTTTAATGATTTTTAATGAACAGTTGTAGAGAGGTGGAGTTTTTCATAATAATGATAATAATAATGATAATAATAATGATATCTGTCTCTTCCTGTCTTGGTAATCGGCCCGTTTGGTTTCACCTGTACCTGATCAGCCTCCTGTGTATTTAGTCCATGAGCTTTCCCTCTTTTAATTGTCCCTTTTTTTTGCATCTGCTCTTGGTTTCCTGCCCTGATCCTGCCTGGCTTTCCTTCACTGGTTTGATCTTTATTTTGTGTGTAATCTCCTTAGATTTTTGGATGAAACCAAGCATGTTTCTTTGGTTTAAAGCTTTCATTTGAGACCTTTTTGAAATGATTAAAGACCCTGACAGTGATCATTATTATTTAACAGCTAACCTGCCATCTTTGAGCACCTATTAGAACCACATTAAACTGTATTCTTGGGACCAATGTTATTATAATTGAAGCGTTACACAAATATGACAGCTCATCTGCAACAAGAGTTGTCTTTCACATAAATATACACATATTGGTAGGATTGGCAAAGTTGTTAAAAGAATAAATAATGAGGAAAGATGGATTAAGAAATTTGAAGTAATTTTTTAAACAGAATTTCACTAAAAATGTCATTTTTTAGATGTGACCTGAGGAAAAGTAAGGTTTAAACTATACACTACATTTAAATGTTTGCATACCTGCCAGTATTTATGCAGATATCTGTAACACATCTGCAACAAATACTAGTCCATTACATATAACAGGTTATATGTAAGCTGATATAGATTCATTTTGGCCATATTTTGCTTTTGCAGTGACGACACAGACGTGGAGCCCCAACAGTACTAGTGATACATGGTTTTTAGTGCTTAGAATATTACAGGTAATGTTTTCTATCATTTGACTACAGTACAGATGTTAGCTACATTGATGGAAATGGATGGCAAACGCTGCAGCGACACACACCTTCTCGATGACGTACCACACTGGAGCTCGTCCGCGGGGGCTGGGAGGCTTCCAGCTCAGCACGACATACGATTTGAAAATCTCAGATGCGTGAACGTCAGTGGGCTCCCCTGGGATTGTTATATAGCCTAGATTGGGAGTGAATGTTGTTGAGGCCTACAGTACAAACAGCAGCACCTGTTGCAGAAGTCCCATATTAGGTGTTTTTAATCATGTGGACAAATGTCTACTAGTCTGAGCCAGACTGCATTTTCTGATTCTTTTGTTGGCCTTTCTAAAAAGCTGAGCAGGGAGAATTTTGGTCATTATTCTCATCTACTGGCTAGAAAAATACGTCTTTCATATTTCAACAAAGATAAATAAATAATAAATGATAGAAATAAATTCATAGTTTCAACAGCAAAGCCTGATGGGAGGTTTGGTCATTGAAAAAACAAAATCATCTTTAATCTTTGAAAATAGAAGGAGGTTTTTAAATCTTAGCAGCAGGTAGAGTAGCAGATACAGATCATATGATGTTTCAGCTTCTTAAAAAGAAAAATGAAAGAATCCCCTTCATGAGAAATTACAGTAAGTGCTAAAGGAATAGATACTGTAGAGTTTTGGATTTCCTGAACCTATGTTTCAGTTAAATGTGGGACTTCTACAAAAGCCTCAAGTGTAAAACGATAGTGACACGTTATTTAGCTTTTAAATTAGTCTTTGTGTTAAAGGTGTGCTTTAAGGTAGAGAAAAAGATCATCAAATCGAAAAAAAGAAAAAACAATGTTAGATCGAAGGTGGCACCACAACCGTTAGGACTGGAGGAGATGGGAAAGGGTTTTGTTCTGTGGAGCATTAAAATCCAGTTAGAGCAGATGTTAAGGGGCATTTTTTAATGGTTAAAATTTAAATTAGATGTGTTTAAAGGTCTTTTGTTTATGAAAATGTTTTAACAGTAGAGCAAAGTTTGTCTGGTGTCAGAGGAACAGTCGTTAATCTGAAGCAGCTATTTCTTTTTTTTAATTCAATTTAATTTTTATTTGAAGAGTGTCTATTTACATTAATTAAGTTTTAATCTTTGCAGTTGCTTTGTAGTTTATTGTAGAATTAGAAAATTATATTTTGATAATAGAAGCAGCTAATTTCTAACTGACAACCTTCACAGAAGTATCAAATAAACACATTTATATCAGACATGTTTTTAAATATTTCTATTGCAATGTAAACAAGATTGATGAATAAAAAAGATTAAAGAAAGAAAATCTGTAAAATGGCTAAAAATAATGTAAAGCGGCCATGTTTGTTTGTTCCTGTTTTGGGATGAACTCTGAGCCAAAATAAGAACAATGGCTGAATTTTAATTTCGTAATACAGACATGAGATTTGTACGGAAACCCAGAGAGGCAAACTTTTTTTTAAAAACTTACCTGGAAGAAAACGACTCCTTTTAGTCACATTTAGAACAGAACAAACAGATTCTAGTCTCCCTCGCCTCTCCGGGCTTCCATAGATTAGAGACAGTCTCAGGAAACAATCTGAGAATGAATCCTGAACTTTTATCATTTTTTTAAAACTTTATTCTCATAAATGTGATGTTTAGAAAGGTGATTCCATTTAACAGTAAAAGCTGATCTGTCCTTACAAGGCGTAAAACATTAAGGTTTAAATGATGAACTGCAACAAGCCTGTATGTTTGTCTATTAAGATGTTGATGTGATAGTAATGTGGATAAGAAAGGAAATACCATTTACCTTTAAAAAAAAAAATCAAACTGCATTTATATCAACAGTTATATCCCCTGTTGAATGTGTTATTATGAAGGTGCTGATGAGGTTGTTAGCGTTTGGTTTGTGTCAGATTCTGATGAAGGGATTCAAAGGGTTAGGAGCAAATCACTGAACCCAGATCAGTCATTGTGTCCCACTGTACCTTCCAGGTCATCATCCCTGATCACTATGTCGTATTTTCCTTCGATTTTAATCACTGTGGCAGGAAAACAGATCCGTTAGGACTGAGGGAGTCGTGTCCTGCCTGTTTGGATTTTGTATTTACCTTCCTCTGTACCTTGCAGCCTCTGGCTCTCGGCGGCATCGAGAGCGGTCACCTTGTCAGACTTGCGGGACGGCCTGCTGATGCCGGCGCTGTTCACGGCTCGGACCCGGAAGTGGTAGGAGTGGCCCACGCTCAGGCCGTGCACCGGGTATTTACAAACTTTCACCGGGGCATCGTTGCACTGGACCCAGGTGTCACTGCCAACTTCACACCTACAGACCGGACCAAGTAGAGCAGAGAATATATAGAATATTTAGAGTAAATTTACTTTTTATAGTTGAAAATTTGCTTTGGTTAACATCTAACTTACTGCATAATTTAAAAAAAACTATGTTATATAGAGAAACACATTAAAAATGTATGGAGAATCTATGGAGAATCTACAATAACAAGTGAATAGAAATATGTATTGGCAAATTAGACAAATGATTTTTAGTAAAAGCTATATTTAAATGTTTGTGTTTTGGTCATGCAGGTAAAAGAAACAAAATCTCTGAGATAAAATCACCTAATAAAGTGTTGAGTAGGACTGAAACTAGTTTTCACCACTGAGTAATCTGTCAATCACTTCTTTGATTAAGTTTATAAAACAGAGAATGCTAATCCTCACATTGTAGAAGCTGAAACCAGAGCTACAATTATCAGATTTGTTCAGTTTAATCAATCCAATTAGAGGCCAGACTGAACCAAGAAGTAAATGTGACACCACAACTATGAGCTGAAAGAAGCTAAAAGACTCCATAGATCTGCAGAGTAGTGACAAAAAACACTGATGAGTTCAACTTTGAATAAACAAATACGATGACATCATATCTCCATTACATGCAGTGTGATTTGACTGAACTTGTGTTAATGTGCCAACTCAGAGCTATAAAAGGAAGCCCCTGGTGACTGACTGCTGACTGACCGGTCCACAAAGTATCCGGAGATTGACGCCTCATTGACAGTGTTGGGGGGTTTCCAGGCAACCAGGACGTAGTCAGAGTTGATGTCATATGCCTTCACACTCATCGGTGCACCAGGGGCCCCGGGCACAGACGGAGCGGCATCTGGGGACAGAGAAATGAGGAAATAAGGCAGAAAGGGAAGAAAAGAAGAGAAAAAGGGATACAGATAGAAAGATGAGACTGATTTGGAATAAATCATAAAAATCAAGAATAGTTACACAACATATAAGATGTGTCCCAATTCAGGGGCCGCATCCTTCGAAGGACCCGGTCTACGAAGAGCAATGGAGCCAGAAATGTTCACCCCTGAATTAGGACACAGCTACAGTTGCAGGTATCCAAATGGGACCATTGCAACACGCTAAAAAATTAAAACCAATGCTCTCAACCTGTCACTTAGTGCTCTTCAGTCTTATTGTCTGCAGCTCTCAGTTGAAGGAACCCGGCTTTAAACGTGCGAGTAAAAAGTTTTAAGAATAAAAAATCATATTGTGCTATATGTTGTTATTTTATTTAAAGGAGGTTTTGAAATTCTTTTCCTTTTTGCACATGACAGTTTGGTGTGTTTACATGTGTGCTTGTTGAATAGAAGGATTAAAATCCCTCCTTTAGTGTGAATCAAAAGTTAAACCAGACCTTTTATAGTGATCATCACAGGAATGATAATTAAAGTTCTGCAGACGTGCCATCAAAATTTTTTTTTTTTTAAATCCCTCATTTTGTCATGTTGAGGCTCATCCTGAGATGTGAGTGAACTTTAAGTTTGAGAGCCTGTTCAGACCTGGTATTAGCATCCATCATGGGTGATCTGATCACAAGTGGACGGCTGAGTCAGCAGTTTACACCTGGCATTATGATGTGTTTTTAATGGGTTTCAAGTGATGACTTGTGATCAGACCTCACCTCTCCTCTCTATATGGAAATAAACACGTACATGACTGGAACATATAGAATGTATTTGAATTAAACTAATGTGCTGCATTTAGTGGTGAATTCAAATTCAATTCAATTTATTTGTATAGCACCAAATCACAAGAGAAGTTATATCAAGGTACTTTCCAAAAAGAGCAGGTCTAGACCGCACTCCTCTGAATGAAGGCACAAATGGTTTGAATTCACTAAAACCTTTTCTTTGCTAAGTTGATGAAGTTTATGAAGGCTTGAATGGCTTGAATGACTATTGTGTCTGATTTTCCTGACTCAACAACTCTCAGAATTGTGTGTTTTTTTTTAAAGCGAGCCCTGCGGAGGTTGTGGTCATCAGTTCAGTGCTCAAATAGTCGGTGTGGTCACAATCATCTGCTGCTTACCTTGGCAGGTAGGAGAGCACAACCACCTAATTTGCATTAGAATGAACTGAATGAAAATCAAACAGTGTGTGTGTGTAGCCACAACAGTTCAACAGATACCTGTGGTCAGATCACCCAGGATGGATGTTAATACCAAGCGTTTTATGTGCTGTGTATAACTGCATCATAATCATGTTGCTGTACACTGCAGAGATGTACCTGATACGAACAGGTAGGCGCTATGCTCAGCAGTGCCATCCTTGGTAAAGATGCGGAGGGTGTAGAGGCCCTCGTCGTCCTTGGCCAGGTGAGGCAGCGTCAGACGTGCTGCTCCTCCACCCACTGACATCTCCACCAACTTACTGGGTTTCAGCAGTTTATCTGTTAGCAGACAAGAAGGAAGAGCAGGTGAGGCGACGGAGAACAGTGAATAAATACATAAACGAATACATATAAATAAAACCTTAATAGGCTAGAATAACATAGATTGTCGTAGTTTGTGGTTTTAAGGTAGTTACTTCCTGTTTTATTTTGAAAGTTCTCTTCTCATGTCATATTTTGCTTTATACATCCTGTCTTTGTGTTTTCCCACCTGTGTGATCGTCACCAATCAGTTTCACCTGACCCTAATTCTGTGGATTTAGTGTTTGTGCTCCCGTCACACTTTGCCAGTTTGTTTTCAAACCTTGTGTTTCCCTGTAACTTATTTTGGAATCTTTGCTTTGTTCCTTGAACCTTGCCTGTTTTTTTTATTCATGGCTTTTTGCATGCTCCCTATTGGACTTCTACTATTATTTTTTTTATTAGTTTCTCCATAAGTGTAATGTCTCAGTTGATATTATCAAATATAAAAGCTGATGTGTCACCTCTACACCTGAATGGATGAATGTCTTACCGTCTCTGTACCACTGGGCAACTGGGGGCACGTTGGGGAGGTCGGGGACGACCACCATGTTACACACCAGACTGATGCAGGCGCCCTCCTCTCCAAAGCTCACGGAGAAACGATCGAGCAGGGTGATCTCCAGCTTACTGGGATGGATCTCAGTGAGGTGGGGCACTGAGCAGGAAGTGAAGAAGTTAGCAATCAATGACAAGACCAGAATAATGATCCAGGATACATAATGATATGATAATTTAGTATTTAACGCATTCTGGTCTGATGGTAATATACCTTTAAAAACCAGCCCAAAGAAGATCCCATGATTAGTGGAATTAGTTCATATTCACTTATTTGTAAGGAAACAAAAAATATCTCTAAATTAGAAAACAATTAAAATGTAATATTGTATAAAAAAACAGAAAAACAAACAAAAAACACCCATTTAAGTACATTTAAGGGCTAGAACTGCCATGTGACCTTTAAGGATCCCTGGGAAATGTCAGACCTCTGTTTAGGAATGAACATGTGAGAAATTAGCCTTCAATGCTTTCATCACTAAACTTTTTGTAAAAGGTATTTAATGTTGTGTAAAGGTCTTTATTTAACACAAATCCTGTCTTCCTAAATGCAACTTTGGTACTTTTGTGCCTTGCAACTGGCAAAAACCACGACTTCAAATAATCACTTTAAAAATGCAAACCCCAGCCTCCTTAGTGAAAGTCCTGTGTTTAACCCACTCAAACATGGCACCAGGTTTCCCTGTGTGACTCTTTATTTGATGTGCTTTCTGGCAGAAAGGGGCTCATTAGTAAGAATATCTTTTAAACAATGATTCTCACGTTTAAAAGAGCCCATTTCACACATCTCCATTATGTGTTATATGTATTTCTAACTGTGTTGTGAATGCGGTGATCAACATAAACTAATGAGATGTTACAGTGTGTTACAACATTTGCTTGACTGTCAGTATAATCATGTGTGACATTTTGTAGAGTGAATGTGAGGAAACTAAAGACTGCAGCACATTTCCAATCCACTTTATTACCAATGTGTTATCCTCAGACCTTCTCAGGAAAATGCATTTCTAAATTAAAAACATGCATATTTTATTTCTAAAGAGTGTATTGTTATTAAAGTGGATATAAGTGATTAACAGTCTACAGGATTCTTTGGTTTCCCCACAGTTTTGGTTCTGCAAACTTTAGTTTAAACTTCATACAAATAATCCCAAAAAAAAAATCAAAATTAAAAACAAATTACAAACAATACAACACCAATCCAGACAATCTGCTGCTGGCTCACCTAAGCCCAGATGGCAGTGCTCCCCGGTTCCTGCTGGTCCTGTGAAGAAAAGGAAATCATGCTCAGAGGCAGAAACATGAGCTGTGAACAATGTCTGAATGGTAGAGAATGACTTACTCTTCACTGTAACTGTAGCCATGCTGGTAGCTGTGCCATGTTGGTTGGTGGCCACAGCACTGTACTCAGCTGTATCGCTCACAGCACACCTGCAAGACCAGACAGGATATAAAACAAAGCACCTATATATAAAGCACCAGTCAAATGTTTGGACTTCAAATATACTAATACACTATGGAATCATGGCTGCTTGGAAAAAAACTAAAAGCAGTATATGTGAATTTATTAATCTAAATAAATTCACATATCTGTGGAATATATTCATCTAAATAAATTCACATATACAGTACCAGTCAATAGTTTGGACACAGTTTCCCATCCACTTGAATGGGAAACTGTGTCCAAATTTTTGACTGATACTGTATGTGGAATTTATTCATCTAAATAAATTCACATATCTGTGGAATATATTCATCTAAATAAATTCACATATCTGTGGAATTTATTCATCTAAATAAATTCACATATACTGTATGTGGAATTTAGGGGAAGAAATTAAATATAACATTAATGAATTCTCATAATCTGACAAAGAATTGTTGTATTGTTGTTATCTTAGAGCAGGTGTGCCCAAACTTTTACCCCTGGAGCACCAAAACTGTAATTTAATAGTGGGCCTCGACCCAAAAGCAAACATCTATTGCATTGTTCTTGTATATCAAGTCCCTTTAGGGTCCATATAGCATTTTTTTTCTGAGCATCAACATCTTTTTTTCATTTTTTCCCAATGAGGAGAGGTACTTGGGTCCTCATTGTCATATTTTTTTTCTTTCATGTTTGAACGTCATGTCATGAATAGAGTTTTTCACCAGGGCTTTGAGTGGAAATATTCCAATCCTTCTCTTTAGGTAAGGGACATAAACGAATCCTCTCTGACCCTGTAATGCAATGGCGGAGGACTGGAGGTATTCAAGAGAGAGACGAGGAGGGAGCAGTGGGAGGAATTCATGGCTCGAATGACGCAAAGGTCAGCACTTCGACACGAACAGCTGAGCAGACTTGAAGATGACGAACACGCCAGCAGGCTGGGCCTTCAATCTAACTGCTCTCTGCACCGCAAACCACTTGTCTTCTAATTTCAGACACCAAAAGTGACGATAGAGCGATAAAATGTGAGTTATAAAATTAACATTTTCTCCCTCCTCGGTTTGTTCATGTTACGGGATAATATCTTAAGCACACTTTACAGAATTTAATATGGAGAAAGATAACATTGTCCTAAATACTGTTCAAATCAAAGAGCAGCTATTACGTTTTAGCTTTGCAGAGCTGCATTTGTGACGTACCTGCTGATGATTAAACTGTGGACTCCATACTTCTTGTCAATCTTGTACTTTCCTGGGGCACTCAGTGGGTCAACTGGCACACCTCCTTTATACCTGCACACAGTCAGCAGTCAGTCATCTGTTCACACCTGCATGCACTCACTTTAAATCAGTGTGTGCATGAGGATACATGACTCCCTGCTGGTCCAGCTAACAATATTGTGAAACATGCTAAATAACAACAGATATTCTAAATGGGAGGTATATGCGAACGTTGGCTGGCGTTAAAATGATTGAAGGAATGCTAACAATGCTAACAAAACAATCTCAAGGATCTATGTTATATTTCTTTTCACCTTAATATAAAACAACTGATCTAAATTGCTATTAAATTATCAAGATATAAATATCTACCAAAATGAGGAATAAACAAGCTGCACCATCATAAGAAGTAAAACTTGCAATAATAAAATTTATTGTTGAATGTTGTTTGGGGAGTTTTGTGACTCGTAAATAATTTGTTTTGTTGTTTAAACATAATAAATAATGTAAGAAGTGTGATCAGCTATGGCTCTTATACAATACATTTCCACTTATTATGATTATTACCATTTGACGATGGGATTTGGGTTTCCCTGCACAGTGCAGAACATTTTGACAAGAGTCTTCTCCCACACAGTGTGGGGCCGCAGGGCAACAATGAAATCCGGCATCTTGGGAATTTCATCCAACCAATCCACCCTCTTGGTCATCATTTCCTTGACCTGGAGGACATGACATAAACTGCATCACATGACTGTAAACCATCCATGGTAAAATACACAGAGGAAGTGTTTCTAAAGGAAGATGTCACTATGAACCATTCTATGCCAACATGCTGTCATCATCCATATTTCCCAGCTGACATCATCATTATGTGAAATCTGCAGAGAGCGGACGGATTAGAGAGGTGGACTCAGACCTGTAGTCAACAACAGAGCACAAAGTTTCCCTTCGGCATCATCCATCTGTCTTCTTACAGCAACATGAGACGGGACATGTTCATTTAAGTCATTAGCACCATTCCTATTGAATTATATTATAAATACAGACGTTCCTGCTCTACTGCTGAGAAAGGGTTCACGTGTATGTTTGAATATAACATCTATTTTTATGACCTCATTAACTATTAGCATTCATCACTTCATTATTAATTATATACTGAGCAACAGTAGAAACACATTTTTTTAATGTCATGTCATCCTGTTCATATTATATATTAAAGGTAAATTATGGTTCACACATTTTTATTCATCCTTTAGCCATAAAGAAAAATCATTTTTGTGCAGATTAGTGGTTTTTGTCTTAGTGTTTACAAGTCAGAAAGTGTGGATGGTGAGACAGAGAACAACAATAGTCACTACCGTGTGTGTCTGCCTCCAGCATTTATCACTACTTTACACCTCCTGAATGGATAAGATGTTATTCTGGACTT
Organism: Chaunax sp. Z400; assembly: GCA_037577475.1. Taxonomy (NCBI): domain Eukaryota; kingdom Metazoa; phylum Chordata; class Actinopteri; order Lophiiformes; family Chaunacidae; genus Chaunax; species Chaunax sp. Z400. Next base: position 4,106,241 of record CM075191.1, on the reverse strand, counting down.
GTAGGATCATTCTTCCTGCAGAGCTGTGACAAGTTGTTCATGTGTTGCTGGAGCAGGATCTCTCTCTCTCACCTGGTGATCCTGAACATCCCACAGATGCTCTATTGGGTTGAGATCTAATGAATATGCTGGTCAAGGAAGGACAGCGACATTATTCTGGCCCAGGTAGGCTACTCCTGACAGACATGAGCCACATGTGGTCTGGCATTGTCATGCATGAAGATGATGCCTGATTGCTGTATCCTGGGAATGACATGTGGACCTAGGACCGTATCTCGGTAACGGATATCTGTCAGTGTACCGTGGATGTGGACAAGGTCTGACCACCATCCATTAGCAATGTCTCCCCACATCATGACACCACCAAAACGGTCCACTTCCTGGATGTATACTGCAGGACAGCGTTCCCCACGGCAACGATACAAACACCTACGACCATCAGCTCTGTGCAAGTTAAATCTGGACTTGTCACTAAATGAGATCTGCTTCCACTGCGCCATGTGCCTATTTCTGGGACCATGGGCACGTGTCCATGTCAGTCTGGCACGTCTTCTGGCTAATGTTAGTACCAAGCCAACTGTGGTAGAAGGGTTATGGTTTTGTGCTCAGCAGCAGGTGGGTGTAGATGCGGCTCAGGTAAGTGGGGTTAGAGAGATAGTGGTGATGATGACAGGTGTTTAGTGTTGGACTAATTGCTCTCTGTGATTGCAGTAGAAGGATGGTGAGACTGCAGAAGAGACTGGAGATGTGAGGGACACGTCTGGATGGATGAAAGCTGAAAAGCTGTGTTTGTGTTTGAGATGTTTAATTTATGCTAAAATAAAGACTGTTACAAACGCCATCATCTGTGCGTTACTGAGAGGACCCACATAGCAGAGTCAACGGTTACACCAACCTAGACATGGTATGGGGTGTAGCACGCTCTTGCAGATGACGACGCAGAGTTTGGGCACTGATTCTGGGGTTTTGTGGTCCAGGTATCTCTGTCGTAGTCTGTGTGGCAGTCCTGAACGGATCACGTAAGTGCATGATGTGGATATGCCTGTCCTGGATCCCTGTGGTTACATGTGGTTGTCCTCATCTAGGGCGATCATGGGAGGATCCTGTTGCCTGAAACCTGCTCCACAAAGGAGATATTGTCGATTGGGTGGTCCCTAACATCTGTGCTACACGTGTCTGCCGAGCTCCAGCCATCAGCATCATCAGCATCCCAACTGCCTGGTCACGTAAGTTTTTTGAAAGCCGTGACATCATCAGTTGTTTCAGTAGGACATTAATTAGACCGAGTAAATTATCGCCTTGACCAGGTCTTTTCAATCATGCAGAAAAAAATCTCACCAACATCATGGTTTACTCTGAAATGCACCAATGACTGTTATTTCTATGTTATGACTAAATGATGGTTATTCATGATTTAACATGTTTTGGTTGTGGGTACTTAAAAAAGTCTATTCAGTGAATCACATGATTTTTGTTTCAGTAGATTAGGGCTGGTGAATAGAAATTCCAGGGTTTTTTAAATTATGTTTTTTTTTTGTTGCTCAGTATTTTTATTACAACATACCAAAAATTAAGTTAATTATTAGATTAACTTAGATTAATTATTAGTTAATTATTATTATTACAGAAACTGAATGCCATTGAACCATTTTTTTTTCTAGTTTGACAGTCAGTCATGCCTATAAAAGAACACAAATATCAACAAATGTAAAAAAATCAGTTGAGTTGCATACAGATGGTACAGAGTGCTGCTGAGAAGTAGCATGGTCTCGGTTTAATAAATTAGCTGGTATCAGATCGGTGCATAGACTAAGTGGCAGCTTCAGCTTCAGTCTTTAATTGTCCGTCTCAGAATAGCAAGAAACCAGTTAAAAATGACCTGTAGGTCCTTCTACAGTGAAAGCATGTCAGAGATCTATTGTATCCTGCTGTAATGCCACAGTTTCCAGTAATCTATGATACTTGTTGCTATGCACCAGCAAACAATAGAGTGCATGCACTGACATCATATTCAAAGTAAGACTTTGCCCCCTCCTGTTGGACTGAAAGGCAAAACATCTGGCAAAATGGCTGCATTTAGTCGGGAAAAGGCAAATCCAGCAGTGAAACAACAACAAATATCTTCTATGTTCAACAAATATCTGTTTAGATTAAATGAAGGTGCACTGGACAGTGATCCTTACAACCTAACAAAGAACCAGTGGTCTGTGGACACTAACATGTGGCCAATAGTTTTTATTAGCTTTTATTATAGCCAATAGCTTTTATAAGCTGCCAAACTCAGAAAAACTGAGCCTTTAAGATGATAAAAGTGGATAAAGGCTGGTTATCCCTGTCACTGTCATTACAAGGGGACTTATAAATAAAAAATGTTTGCAGCTTATAACAATGAAGTCGGCTGTGGGAGACCAAATATGAGTCTGTTAAACACTAGTTGGATCCATAAAGTGAGGGTTATGCCTGATTCATCATACAAGAAAGTGAGACAGAGTACACAACTACAGCATACCTCATTTTAACAGGCATTGTGTTAGTGTTTCAGCTTTTAGTCGCACATTTATCTCCATGGTGCATCTCAATTTAGTGCCTATCGACCAGGTGGTGTGTAAAAGATAAATGCACAGGTGAGTGTCATTGCATTAGTGCAGATTCACACACTGATGTCAACCTGCTAAGAAACTGTACCCAGTCTGGTGAAGCTAAATATGTGTTCAACATTGACTATAATTAGGCTTTTCAAGACTATCAGTCAGTTTTCAGGTAATGACACTACACTAATCATTAGAACACTACTATTACGTAGATAAATACATAACCACTGATCAGCATTCCTTGTAAAACTTGTGAGGGGCTCCTTACCTCTCTCTGAAGAGCAAGACTGTCCACTTGAGCTTTGGTGGCAATCCTCATCCTGTGGAGCTCCTCCTGAATCACACTCAGTCCTTTCCCAACTTTCGTAGCCACTCGCTGGTACTCCTCCATCCCCTCAACAGTCCTACCAAGCAGAGGAAATATAGGATTTCTATTATGCTTTCAGTTCAGTTTAGTTCCAGTTAGTTTCCAATGTGATTCAGTTTAATTTTTATTGTTTAAAAATATCATATGGGGCTTATTTGTGCCGGCTAAGATTTGCTAAAAAGAGAATAGACATCACAATATAAACACATACAGTCACGTAGTCTTAATAAACATATACATGACTGCCTATTCATGTCTGACAAAATGTATTAAATTGACAAAGAATGAAAGCAAAAACATGGCCTGAATATGTTTTGTACATTTTGTAATGTTATCTTGATTTGTAAGTACACAATTATTTTTAGTTTGTCTCAAGTTTCTAATTTTATTTCAGTTATGCACATTTTAAATATAAATGACTGGGTCAATGGAAATTATATTTAACCAAGATATTATTGATCAGACGTCAAAGGGCAATAACAAGCAATTGGTTCATAACCCACTATTATAGAATAATGGGTAGAAATTAGGAGAGATTTACACCATGGAAAAAAAAAGACCTGTCAGCTTAAGGTGACAGAAAATGTTCTTGTTAGTAAACAAAGAAATTTATCATGCAGCACTTAAGTGATATACAGTATATATGTATTTCAAAGACACAGGACTTCATAGATAACAACAATGGCAGATTTGTTTTGTTCCTTTTAATAATTATAATAATCAGTTTATGTTTTCTTTGTCATGTCTTTGCTTGTGAAAGTTAGAATTTAACAAATATAATCGGGTTGTCATGATAACAGAACTTTAAACTTTGATACAATACTAATATGAAAAAAATCATTGTTGGTACCACTATCTATAACTCAGTAAAAACAAAAAGACAAGAGCGCTCTGAGAACCTCTGCCAAGGCCCAACAATCCTCCACATAACTGTTAGGGCCTGTTTTTCCTGAGGTCAGCATATTTGTTTAATTATTAGTAATGGGAGCGCTGCGTATTTACACTGAGCCGCCTTTCTGCGATGAGCGCTGCACATTTCGTGTTTTTTGTGGTCGCTGAGAATGGACACAGCGGCGGTGGGGCGGGACCCACATAGACCTGTGGGTCCGTCCTCTCTCCCTCCTTCCTCCTGCCTTCCCTCCATTAAGAGGCAGGGCCAGAGCAAGTACTCTTGCTGTTGGGGGCAGCTGTGGCTTTAGGGGGTAAGAGCGGTCATCTCCTATTAGAAGGTCGGTGGTTTTACACTCAGTATTTGTTAATAAAAAAAGCATACGCAAAATTCTGATATTCCGTATCATAGCAACCAAAGCACCTCAGCTGAAAAATGCTGCGCCTCCAAAGCGCTCTCAAGCGCCCCCAGCTGGACGTTTTCAGAAGAACACCTGGTATTTTAAGCTGGGAAAAAATGCTTTGGTGGACCCAGGCCCTTATTCCAGCAGTACCATTACCATCTATTACCGGATAATCACCAAAATATAATCACTTCTAGGATATGCTAGGGTCCATCTTTGGTGAAAATTTAATGCAAATCCGTCCATTAGTTTTTGCGTAATCCTGCTAACAAACAGACAAACAAACAAACAGACAAGCAAACCGAACCGATCACATAACTTCCTTGGCGGAGGTAAAAATCCTCAACACAGAAAGTAATACTTTTTTTTTTATTAACAAGCTGTCCACAGTGCTGTAGTCACTGAACATACTTTATACCAACACATTTTTAATTATGTTAATATCAGTGCAGCATTGGGATGAAAATTTGATTGGAGATGTGTAAAACACAATATGTTTAAATGTATGTACAGCAAAACTCAATTAAGACCAAATTTTAAAAAAGTGGCTGTTTCCAAAATGTAACATATCTAATTGATAGCTGTCATCACTAATATAAGGATTAATGAACTGGCAATAACCAATAATCAAAGTGAACAACTAGTAACACTGGAGAAATGTGCTGTGTGTCGGCTAGTAGAGACTGTAGTTCAGTATTACCTTACACCTTAAAATAGCCTGACATATGACAGCAGCCATAGAGAACTCACCTCTGCCGGAACTCCGGTATGGTATACGCTGGTTCCGTCATAGCCTCTGTGGCCTGGGCCTGCACCTGGCTCACTGATCTAGAACTCGATTTCCTGTCAGGAGAAGATCCATTGTTACGAAACAGAAATTAAAATAATGGCCTTTCAGGTTTTAGCTTGCAGAAGCAGTCGCTGAGCTAAAATCTCCCATGATCCACCTGAGGCTTGAAGTTATTCTACAAATGTTTTGTTTTAAGTTTAATATAAAGGGACAGAATGCCAATCCACCTTAAATCTCTCCTTTGCATTGTCAATATGAAGCGCTCCTATACACTATCTATAGAGTATCCTAAGAAATCTCATGGTTTTTATATCAAGAGCAAATGCTTAATACATTTTTACTAACTTAAGATAAAAACATCTTCTAGAATAGAAACCTCAAAGTTACATTTTCAAGAATTCCCCTTTCACTTGTGTGCAGCTAAAATGTTTGTGAAAAGATTAATAGTGGTTATTGTCTGACACACATGGAGAGAATTTGAGATTTTAAGATTTTATCCAAAAATTGTTGGACATGTTCTGCATAGAAGCATTCAGCCCTCTGTGATCTTCTTTTTCAATCACTGTAAAGGTGAACTTCTTGAGAAACTCGGTCAGGACTGATGGAACAGCTCTGACCAGTGGCCTCAGATGTAGGTCAGGTTCAGGGGAGTGGCATGCATCCTCTGACATAAGCCAGGAGCTACATGACAACATGGCAGCTTTCAACCGGATGACACGGTGATCAGGGGTTGGCATATAGCGGCTCTGACCTGGGACTTGAGGCAGTTTTACCTTACGACAATGCTAGCGTAGCCTTCAGCTTGTGCGCCACGTTCAGAGTAACTACAGTGCATAGCCCTGCAGAGCTGCCAGACACAAAGATTTTAAAGCGCATGCTAATGAAACCAGGCAAAAGCAGCTGCAAAGCATCAGCAGCATTAGCAGAAGCAGTAGCTCCAGCCCACATTCAGAGGGGTGACTATTTCAAAACCATTTTTATTTTAAAATAATGTTTTAGTTTGATTTTTTTAATGCTAACACACAGATTTCCATCTTCCACATCTTTGTCACCTTGTGTCTCAAACTAGAATCACACCAGAGGATGAAATGTGTTCCCACTACATAAATATAAAAACATTTCTTTAAACACTGACTGAGTTCTTTAACTTTGTCTAACCAACAATCACTTTACTTACTCAGACACTATCCAGTCTCACTTTCTACAAACGTCTGTTCCCTCAGTTTGTTCGAGTCACTAAATAAGTCTGGTCTGTGATCATATATCCTGAGGCGACTCAATGAACTGATGACTCCCGTTGGCAGTAAGACGGAATACTTACAAAATGTTCTCAACCTCTTTTAGCATCCAGAACCACAAATATGGAACAGCAGTACCAGTGGTGACTGATAAGTCCACACAGATCCTGTTCCACGCATGTGCCGTTTAACTCTTAGAGTGATTAAGCACAAAACTTTTTTAGTATTTCTGTTTCGGGTAATTGAAAATAGTAAGTCAGCACTGTCTGATAAAATGGACGACATCGGGACAAGGGGGCAACACTAGGGGAGGGTGGCACCTTCATTTTGACAGTTAGGACGTCATTATTGAACATGTGGATCACTTCCTGGGTGTCTAAGATGCTGACCTCTACAAAGACATCAGAATGCTCCACGGCCGCTGGACTAAGTGTGTAAATGTAGGAGGGGACTATGTTGAAAATTGAATATGCTAGTTTATTTAAAACTGGCCATGAACCAATCAATCATCCCTTGATTATTGAACATTTTCAATTTACAGTCAGTTAAAGCTGCCAGAGAGAACACAAAATAAAGAATAAGCATCAGTGGTAGTAAACATGGAAAGTAAAACCACCAATGTTTGCTGTTCAATGCAATTACTGACGCAACAAAATAAGAAAAGCCATATATTTAACACTTATATATGCTATGAGAATGAAATGGAACCAACATTTAGTTGAATATAAATTATAAAGAGTTAGAACACTTAAATATGCTGAGAAATAATAAAGAGTTATGGAAGCAAAGACATAAATGTGGCTCCACTCTCTGAAGAAGCCATTGAACAATAAGCTCCCCGTCACTTCCACAGATTAAAACGTGGATTTTAAGTTGTCAGCATTAGTTCTACATTTTGTCAACCTGTTTTAATAATGATAAGAATGTGATATTGATATTTGCAGTGGATATTATTGGTTTTGCTCTCAGCAGATGGAAAATTAACCAGAGGCTAAATGTAGTGTGTTTTCTCCTCCCTGATATAAATAAAGGTCATGTACTAAACATCGACTAACACCGATGGATAGAAGTGTTCAGATCTGCTGCTCTGTTCATCCAACCTCATAGATGAATCTTAATGCCAATCAGTCACAACGTTGTACTCATTATCAGCCTTTATCACATTTTAAAAAGGCAGATCTGGCATCAGTCGACGAGCTAGTTAGGAGGCAGACGCATACTGTGTGCAGCAGGAACATGAAGACCCCAGATCAGATCGGCCCCTCAGCAGCAGCTCTGTCTCTTTCTCTACCTGGCGAAGCAGCTATAGAGCAGCGAGAGAACTCCACCTCCATACCTTTCTGTCTGCTGGTTGACAGTGCATTTAGTGTGCTGACAAGCATAATCGGTTTTGACTTGGTTCACACGCTTCTTCTTATACCAGGGTATGACTTTGAAAGCCATGACTTGGAACGCTTCAAGGAGACCTGGTCCAGAGCGCCAGGGGGGGAGGGGAGACCAAAACATGTGTTAACCATCGTAACAATGTCAATACAAGTATGTCCTGTTGTCACACACGTTCACATTTTCTGTATGCAGGATTAACAGGACGCATCATGTTGCACTCTTCAGTTCAACCTCTGCTCCTCTTTAGAATAATTCTACAGGTAATATTCATATTAAACCTGCTAAAACACTAATAATACAACAATATCAGATGAATGCATCCGTCTTATTGGAAGACATGTTAAAGTCCAGTGTTCAGAAGGCACCAGGACAGTTCCTGCATATACCAGAGCTCAGCACTTCAAATGTTTCACCTTACAACCCACACAACTCAGCTATGAATAGCTAGCAGCAGTCTGCCTTATTCCATGATAGGAGAAATGAAGGAAATAGAGTCACTGCCAGCAGTGGACTCTATTTAATTAAAGTCATGCAGTAAATAAGACTGATCAACCTGTATAGGTGTTTTAAATTGAACAAGACTATCTGTCAAATCCACACTCATGCCTGAGGATGATTCTAATAAATTATTTTTACCTGATTCTTTTTGACTGACACAAATTGGGGGAAAAGAAGGTCAGCAACCTCTTAATGCCCTGGTATGTTAAAGAAGTAGCGCTTAGGGAGATTACAGCAGACTGCTGCTGATTCCCACACAGGAGGCAGATTATCTACAGCTATTTCACTTATCCCACACTTGACAGCACGTGTCTTCTCTTCCTATTCTGAAAGCCGCCCTGCAGAAGTCATTTCTCCGTTAACATCATCCCACTAGTGAGCAAATATTAAGAAAAGTGACTTACCCCAAGAGATTAAAACAGCGCAAAGCGGTGGCAGACCAGCCTGAGGCCACTTGGGAAGCACTTGCTGATGGTAACAAAAATATTACCCTCTGACCGGAGGAATGCTCGTCCCCCTTCCACCCCATGTATGGATGCACTTAAGACTATATATAGCATTTAACCCCCAAATTTTGTTCTCATTCTGCACTTTGGACATGAAGAGTGTGCATCAGTACCTGCAATTTTATTGAATTACTTAGAGGTGTGTTTAATCTGCTGCATTAGTGTCAGGATTATTTTGAGGCTCTTAATGAAAGCTTAAAAAAACAAAATCATAAATACCTGCAACATGCTTTCTGAGGCTGGATTTCTAAGATGAAATAGTCTCCACACAACAATAACTCATTTTAAATTAATTGTGACATTGTCATTCTACAAGTTATTGGCAGGGATTTTTATTTTCTAAGATTATTTCACTAATATTTAGACGCCAGGGAGATGTTTTCAGATCATTTGCAGGCAAATCCCACCACTGACAGCCTTGTGAGACCTTTTTAGGCTTCTGGAGACAGCCTGTCCTCCTTGGCTGAACACTTGTGGGCGACAGTAAGGCTATTTTTAACATCTTGTCCTCCGATACAGTCATACCCACAACTCTTACTGTACAAAAGACCTTGTAGATAGTTTTATTCACAAGTCTATATAAAAATTTAAAAAAATAAAACGACTGAAGATAAAGAAAACTCTCATGAGGAAGAGTTAATAAAACTCAGATGAAGACATCACAGCAACTCAAAAGAGCAGCAGGCCTTGAGTGTTTTGTGCAGATGGACTGGCAGTAGATTCCATGTGTCTGCAGAGGAAAGGCTACGCCCTTACACCAGCCTTCTATTTAACAAAAAGAGTATTCATTAAAACTGCTTAATGTGTGTTTTGCCCTCCTTACAGACACAAAATGTGGGATTTAAAAATGTAACATTTTGCCACCTCCCAGTGGTAAAACTAAGAAAGACACTGCAGGACCCTGAACATCTGACACCACATGTGAGGAAAGCAAAGAGGCTGAAGGAGCTTAAAGTCCGCCTCCAGTCAGAATAATGCTTTGTGTTGTTGGTCCTACAGCTTACCGTAAGCTTCACTGAGGAGAACGACACATGGACAGAGTCTGACACCATTAGGATGTCCTCACATCACTGAAAGTGGAAAGATTCTCTGATTCTAAGAGGCAGGCCTTGATTTGTGACATCACAAATAGTTTGGAGGCCAATCCGGGTCCAGTAGTCAACTTACACAAGTGTGATATGGAGACTTGAAGCCTCCAGTGCACATCCACTGAGGGGCCGTTTACACGACAACCATTTCACCCAAAAACTGTGAATTTTTGTTACGTTTTGGCCGTTCTTTTACACAAGAACAGCGTTTTCAGGCCAGGAAACACAAACTTTTGAAAACAGGCTCCAGAGTTTATCTTCTGAAAATGCAACCATAGTGTCACTGTGTAAACGGGCAAAACACTCCTCTGAAAATGATGATGCCACAACCCAGCTTCGTGCATGAATTACAGTTCCAGCCTTATATGTGTGCTTGGACAGAACACTATGGACAGAACAAAAAAACCACTGTTGGATTCTCTGGTAGTGTTTGTGCTGCAGACTCTCCTCCAACGCACATTTGCTGCAGCACTACTGTGATCTTCTTCTGTGGTGTTGATTTTGAAAGGGTACGCCACCATCTACTGCCCTGACATGCATTACTACGGTGTTTTCAGACGTTTTTGCAGATCTGTGTGTTCGAGGATCGTTAGGAAAAAAGTTGCCATGTGAAGGCAGAATCTTTTTTAAAGTTTAAAAAGGAAACTTCTCAGTTTTCAGCAGAACCTTTGTCGTGTAACGGAGCCTGAGAAGGGGCTTTACAGAGACGTATAGGACACATCTTGTGTCCAGCACTTAAACTGTGAAATGAAAATATTTGCATATTCAGTCATTCATTCATTCATTCATGATTGCTGGACTTACTGCAGGTGTCCTGATGAACCGCTTCCATCCCACCTTTATACAAGAGGCCTTTCCTACAAAGACAAACCACAGTTTAAAACAGAGTTCACAGTTAATGCAACAGAGGTCAGTAATATTATATATAAGCACTGGATTCTAAATGTCCCAAAATGCAACTCAATAACATCTTTCAGTGGAGCTTAGCTGAACTGAATATGAACTCAGTCCTAGTTTACAATTTAGGGTTTCCTTTGCAGCTGACGTCATTTCAGGACCAAGGACGACACTCAATAAGTCGTACTGAGTAACACTAACCATGACCAGTAAACTGACCATCATGTGTAAAACTGTGTCCAATGTCCTTTAAAATAAAGATTCAGTTTGGAGTAATTCTCTGTTAAAAGCTGCCACCTAGTGTCTGTTCAACACTGTGACAGGACTCTGGACATCATAATACAAACCCAAAGAGTATCATCATCATGAATATGTGTGATTTTTTACATCATGATTTCTTTATTATTTCCTGAGAATACCTACACAAGTTAAGGAAAGTTATAGATTCCTGAATTAACCCATTTATCCATATAAGCACCAACATGTAATGGATTCTTTCCTCATCCATGCCTCATCCTTCCAACAAGCTTTGTGGGAATCAGTTTTCTAGTTATTATATCCTGCTAACAGATGATGAAGATACAACTTAAATAAGCAGGTTAGCTTTAAAGTTGTCATCTTTTTCCACGATTTTAGTCCTGAATGATAAATCTGACATCATTTGTACTGTACTGGTTACCAGTGTTGCTGCATATCTATAAATAAGAAAACAGGCCAAGAAAAAAAAACTGATTTTAAATATACTTCAAAAAATATCAAAGATATGTTAAAGACATTCATGCCTTACTGAATCTGCATGATTTCAGCTACACATTGGTGGCAGCAGCAGGTTTCTCAGCCCATTTGTAACTGTTTAACATCTAAAAAAAGACTGCCCCCCATAATAAACATATTAAAATCCAATAGATCAGGATTTGTATTAGATCCACACCACATTGTACATGCCGATAGACACCAACCCAAGATCTATGCATTACACCCAGAGAAATTAATAAACATGTCAAATGTCATGTCCTGGCCCACCCTTTTCACCAGCTGTGGTGGAAATCCATCCAGTAGTTTTTGTGTAAACCTGCTAACAAACGGACCAACAGGTGAAAATATAACCTCCTTGGCAGAGGTAATGAACTTTATTTAAAATGCTCTTCTAAAAATGAGGTTACAAGGTACAGGATACCAGTATTAAAAACATAGGAGGACTAAAAACATTTGAAGCATAACATAAAGCAAAAAATTTAATTTAAGTATGAACAATTCAGGAATACATGATTTCACTTATGACAGGCAGAATAAACATTTAACACTCACATGAAGATAGTCATGTTTGCTTTCAAGATTTTAAGATGTAATTCTTCAAGGCCCAAACATTATGAGCTCCACTACCTGATGCCTGTTTGTGGTTCTCTGTTATTGTTCCCTGTGTTTTATCCTCCCTGTGTATTTATGCCATTTATGTATGAGTGTGTGTCTCCTGCTGGATTCCAGTTCCTCTCTGTGGCCCCAGTACACAGCATGTTTGTAATGGGAATAAAGGCGATTATTGGAGCATGATAATATGATGAGCAGAAGTTTTGAGGGGCCTCTTCGCTGCAGCATCATTCACCTCTGACTGTGGACTCTGAGACTGTCTAAATGCAAACAGCTTGCATCCATTTTAACTTGCATGATAGGTTTTTTTCTCTATTTTTTGTGACTCAAGTAATGGGAAGAAATTACAATGATAATAAATAAATAAATAGATTTTTCTTTATCCTATAGTTCAAGGTAGGATGGTATATGGTATTTCTTCTGTACGTATATTCATGGCCCCCAAAAGGATGATAACCAATAACCAATAACCTGGGTGACCCTGTGACCTTTTCTTTGACACACTGCTAAAACTTCCCTCTAAAAACACTTAAATTATGCAAAATATCCCAAAACTATTGGCTATTATTTCCAAAAAAGTAACAATCAATTTTGTTGACGTTTTCCTGAGCACCAGATCAGTTTTTCCACTTGAACACAACTCACTGACTTTCCTCTTATGCCATCAAAGTCAACAATTGGTTACTGGAAACAAGCATGAAACACTCAGGATCCCACACCACGGATGTATTTCATAGAGGACCATCAGAAAGAAGTTCCTTAAGTTGTCCCTGATAATTGCAATTCTTGTTAATTGCATATCTGAGTTCAATTTTCAAAATAGAAATAAAAAATTAAAAAAAGAATTAAAAAATAGGTTAAAAAAATAGGTTTTTGAGTGAACAGTCCTTTTTAAGGTGCATATTTTTGTCATTTTTTTATACAAGTATCACAATTTAAATATCAGTGAAGAGGATGTTAGCATTGCTATGAAGTCAAACATTGTCTAATTCAATCATTTATCCTGTTTTTATTCGTGTGCAAACAATGCTGACACACTTCCACAGATCCTCACAGCTTAGGCTGCAACTTGCACAGTTTTTCATTGTTGTTTAAAACACTCATTGCATAATTTCAGCTGATTAATATGTAATTAAAATAGCCCAAGGTGAAATAATCAAATATTGTGTTTCATCCCACCAACACTCCAGAGATGCTGAAATACAAAGTTGGAAAACAGAGAAATCCTCTGGAATCATCCTTAAATGGGCCCTTTTTCTTTGCCTAAGCATGAAGTGTTTGTTTAAACAAAAACGAGAATGTGTTTGCTTTCAGGAATCAACCACTCCTGTGAAGGTCAGTGGAGAAGGTCACCCTGAAGCAGCCATGACACCAGGCGGGACGTTCTGCTTCAGAGGGGAGGGTTTGAATGCTCAGCCCTCCCTCCTCTTACTCTCCCTTTGGAGCAACTCTTTTGGAGCACAGAGGGGGGGGGAGAGACATCACAGGGAAGCTGTTCCTTTCATTCATGCCCTCAGTGACTTGCGGCTGCAGCTGGAAGAGGACTGGACAGAGGGGGGAGGAGGGGGAGGATTGAAAGGAATAAAGGAGGGAAATCCTAAATCACAGCCGTCATTTCAGCAGAGGAAAGTAGGGACGTCAGGCGCTTTTGCACGTCATTGAGTCAGCAGACATGGGAGAGCGTGTTGACGTAAATGAGCTGCAGGAAGGGGGGGCGTCTCTGACTATGAGAAGCAATGCTGATATTTGTTGCATCAGACCTCACAAATGATTCAAACAGGGCCTTCAAACCAGGCTGTGTCCTTCAGTGAAAACAGAGGGAATATTTTTAGTGTGTCACACATCAGCACGTTTGAGAGAGGATGGAAGCATGCTTAAAGTCTCCAACAGAACAGACACAATCAGGACTAAAATCCCAGCTCTCATTCTGTTACTGTGGCCTACTGAGTCCTGAGTTTATTTACAACGAGCAGCCACCGTATTCTATCATTTGTACGTATGAGATAAGGTGATGTATAAACACTGTTAGCAGATGAAAAATAAAGACGTTCTAGAGGCACAGACATCTTCTAGCTTCAGCATGAGCCTTAAAATCAGTCACTGATTTCCACCTGGAGCTGCAGCTGACTGCCAGAACACAAAGTCATCACTCTGCTATAGGCCTATGGAATACTTTACGCACAATCATTAACTTTCCTTTAATTTCTCCTCCTACCTTTTATTTTGTAGGAGCTTTTGTGTAACAGTTCACTTGCATACTTTCACCTTACCTTTATGTAACGGTTTTAGCATTAACAGACTGTCGACTTATGTTATATATCTGAACACTGCAGGAAAAGCTGAACGATTGAATCTTGCATTGAGAACATTTTACCAGGTCAAGAGTGTTGGACATTATCAGTGAACATGCACATGTTCCAGCTTGTGATAAGGAAAATGCAGCTTGTATCTAAGGCCCTTTAGCATGTAGCTGATGCTGAGTGTGATGCAGCAGGAAGGGGGATGATGACATCACTGCGTGCCACTCTGCACGTAAACTGCTGGGTGCCATGGCGGCATGCAGGACGTGCTCGGTGGAGGGAAGCCTCCTGCTTCTCTGTGCTGCTGGGAGGAGAGAGGCGGCTTCCTGCTCACCCCCTCCTCCCCTCTTTCTCTCCCCCCCTGCTGCTGAAGGAGAAACCCCCTCCTCTCATCCACCCCTCCACTTCCTCCTCTCCGTCACAGCTCAGCCAATCAGTGTTCAGCGGAGGCAGGGCATAGTGAACCCACCATTCCAGTGCAGAGCTGCATCTCCTGAGAGCTAACAGGGAGCTAGCAGCTCAGAGGGAGGAGACACAGTGAAACCCAGCCTCTGTGTGGTTTGTGTGTTGAAGTGTGTGTGTGCGTGTGTGTGTGGTTGTGTGTGCCTGTCGCAGACTAGCAGGCACGGCTGCTGCTGCACTCTTGTTTCACCAGACTTTTTCCCTTTAACCTTGCCTTTCCTCGGTGTTCAGCTGCGGCCTGCTTCTTCCTCTACTTCAGGATAAAGGAGAATCAGCGTGGGGGGACAGGAGAGACCGGACAGCAGCCTTCCTTTCCCTCCTTCTTTACTCTCTAATCAGTTTGCAGTTGGTGACAGCTCCTGGCGGACGTGCAGGCAGGATGATAGCAGCTCAGCTTCTGGCCTACTACTTCACAGAGTTGAAGGATGATCAACTCAAAAAGGTGAGTGAAGGCTCCTTTAAACTGGTCCTTTTGTGCTGGACTGGGAGGGGGGGTTGTGTGATGTGACAGCAGCATGGACGCCGGTTAATGGTAGCTGCATGTCAGTGTTGAGCCTGTGGGGTGTATCAGGCTGGGAGAGGAGAGGAGGATGCAGCATTTGGGAGGTAGAGAGAATGGTGGCCATGATGAATCCTGATTTGGATTTGTTGAGGGGGGAGCAGTGTTTCACACAGACGTCCTTGAGAGGGGCTGTGGTCAGTGATGGTGGCGGTGAGCTGCAGACAGACCCTCCTTATGGAGCGTTTCTGTAGCGTCAGTTGCCACGGCGTCTGAAGCAGACAGGTGTCTGTCAAGGGGCTGCTGGGAAAGGTCGTGAGATTTTACGGTCTCCTCCCTCCTTGGCTGGTTTTTTCCACTCACTGATTCTTGCTTTCTTTCACGATTGTTCTGTCCTGTTTCACGTTTTCCCTGCTTATTCACTCCTATCCTCTCTGACAAAGACAAATGAACTCCTTAGAGGAACAGTGACGATGGCATCAGTGAAATCTGAGCTGGAAAAAAAAGCCCCTGCTCATCTCATGAAGCTGACCTTGGGTTCAGTAGAAACAAGCAACTGGATGGGATGACAGACCGGTGAGATGTTCCCAGGCGGGGGAGTCAGATGAGATGCAGGGGGGGGGGGAGGGACATTTATGATGTCATGTGTAACGTAACAGTGCAGTGAATGCACCTGCCTCTGCTGAAGTAGGTTAATGGAATTTACAACAGTTTCCATTGGGGTGAACACCAATCAGTGAAAGGGTGGAAGTTATCCAACCTTAACTGCTACACTGATTGTTAAGAAATTAACATTATTAATAGTTATTTGGTTGGTTTGTGTGCAGAATCGTCCAAAAACTACTAGATGGATGAATATTTGTAGGCTTGCTTGGCCTTGGCAGATGTATGTCATTCTACATGCTTCTAAAGTAACAACTTATCATATTTAATAGTTCACAACATTTATTTCATGTTTAACATCTTTTTTAAATTATTTATCCATCATATTTTATTACTTCCAGTAGGGATGATATGTTATATTGGTTTGCTGGTTTGGTTGCTAGCAGGATTACACAAAAACAACCGGACAGATTTCTGCTAAACCAGGTGGAAGGATGGGGCCAAGAGAGAGCCGTTAAATTATGGTGCAGATCAGCAAAATAATTTTAAACATTTTCCCTAATTATGCAAAAATGCCAGAAACGATTTCCACTAAACTTTGTTGAGGGCTGGAGCACGAAGAGTTAAACTGACATGTTTAGGACTGTTCAGCCTTGGTGGAGTAAACTTATAACCTCTCACTGAAAAACACACCATGCTTTATTTGACCCACTATGGGAATCATATAGCTTCAATTAAATGTAATTGTGTCTGCCAGCGGGTACACAATCGTAGGGTGAAATGAGAGCTGCCCGTCAGGCTGGCGCCGTTCCCATCTGCTCTCGTTTCATTATAAGAGACTAAAGAAATGAATAAACTCACTTTTTCCCTGTGTTGTTGGCAGTTGTGAGTCTCAGGAAAATGGAAAGTGATCTTTACAACGATGGGACCAACAATAATACCTTTTTGGAAATACTAGAAGAGGAAGTTGTCTGTTTCCACTTTAAAGAGTGAGACTCAGAATCTTAGTCGTACTGTTTTGGTTCATTTAAAAGAACCAATGACTGTCAGAAGAGTTAAATATTTAGAGAATGATCAAACTAAAAAAAGATTTTCCAGGAAAGTAATCAATACGCTCCACTACTTCCCATTAAATGAGTCTATTTAAGGCTAATAATAGTAAAGCCACATGGACTGTGTGTCATGGCACAGAATGGATTTCTGAACTGTGGAGAGCTACAAGACATGCACTGTGTGATTATAGCATGACAGTGAATGTACACAGCGAACAAACATCCCATTGATTGGATGCATGAACTGGAAAACAATAATTAAAGTGAACAATGTCACTATTTTTAAATAACTGATAATTATCAAGGAATCAAGGTCATTCACAAGTAATTATTTCCTTGTACAACAAACTGAATGTCTGTAGTTTCTTTCATGCTACATACAAACACAAATGAAAGTACATATATGTACACATATACACCCTGGAAATAATGCTGTGCATTTCTTTTAAATTTGTAGCTACATGCATTGATATAACATTTTACAACTATGTGAAACATATTGAAATTATTGCTATATATTGTATTATTCTACAGTCATTTTGCACACGTTTCTACATCAGTGTCATGCTTCAGGTTCCCTCTGACAATATGAGGCTCTTTGTTTTAAGTCAATCAATCTATTGACTTTTTTAAATACAATTCATCCTCAGAAGCCAATCCTCCACCATACATCTCATTTAATTAGTTAAGTAAGCCGACGTGTCCTCACAAAGGAGGATGATGAAGAGGTGGAGGTGAAGATCACTATATTAATGTCAGGACACCTCACAGCCTATGTTTGTACCATGATGACACACCAAAGCAAAAAGATGTCTAGTATTGAAATCTGTAGGAGGTAAAGTTTGTAGTCAGCTTAAAGATATAAAAATGCTGATGAGTTGTTATTCAAAACCAGAGAAAAATAGATTTTATTCAATTTAACAGCACGTTGCTGTGACAACTTCCAGGAGAGAATCAGAGAGAGTGAGGAAGTTGGCGAGCTTAACTAATGTCTTATAAATAGATTTTCATTGGTAATGGCGGCTGTTGACCAATAAAGATAATCTACACAAATGTCTTTTGTTTTCATGGCAGAAAACACACAGTGTGTTTCAGTCATGGTCCATTTCACCTGTAAGTTAACTTAGAACAGTATGAATCATGAGTAATGCTGTAATCATGACACCTTGCATAGGGATTTGTAAAGTGTGTCTGAGTTAATCTATTACTATGTCATGCTCTTGTTTTTAATCCTGCCTGACACCCTGTGTTGGTCTCCTGTTCCTCAGATTGATAAGTACCTGTACTCCATGCGTTTCTCGGACGAGACGCTGAAGGACATCATGAACCGGTTCCGCAGGGAGATGGAGAGCGGGCTCAGCAGTGGCACCAACCCCACCGCCACCGTCAAGATGCTGCCCACCTTCGTCAGGTCCATCCCTGATGGATCAGGTAGAGTTCACATTAAGATTCTTGGGCAGCATGCTGATGATGAAGATGACGTGAATTCATAGACAATCACAATGCGATTAAGATCATTTACTCCTCAAGATGCTTCTAGTGAAGGGGAATTCATGTTTGAGTTTAAAGACATTGCAAATAATGAGCTGAGGGCAAAATGTGAAGATTAGGAAGATTAGTCGACACAACAAAATCAGCCCTTTAAAGAGAAATAAAAAAGTGACCACTCTGTGCTAACTGGCGTCATTTTGTCTCCAGGTCACAGAGTTCTGTTTGAAGTATTCAGCTGGAAGTTAAATATTATTTAAATACTGAACAGCCTGCCTCTCCTCCACATCGGTTCCTGGTGTCCTGTGACTGAACTAAACTCTGATGTGTTCCTCTGTTTTAATTATAAGTATGGAGAGAAAACAGGGTAAAGGTTGAATATGAGAGGATCAAATTAAAACAATTAAAATCATAATTTATCTCCAGGTCAGTACAGGGCCTTAAGTCATGACTTCATTATGTTTTAAAGTGTTAAAGTCGCAACTATTACAGGATCAACTTATCCTAAATATCTTAACTTATAACTCAACAAAAAGTGTCACATACCAATGTGCCAAATGTTTGAATTTCATGTAAGAGAGACCATTTTATTTATTGTTTTGGTGATGTGCTTTTATTTTATTTATGTTTTATTTATTTTACTACTATTTTTCACAAGCCGATTCCAATGTCTGAATATTCCTAAAGGAACAAGTTCACCCACAGATTTAAATTCAGCCATCATCTGCTCATCTCCATGACGATGGGAAGTCAGGCGAGGTTTCTTAGTCCACTAAACGTGTCTGGAGCTTCACAGTAACTCAGCATTCTCCTGAACACCTGAAGAAGATAGCTTTAAAATATAAACAAACATAAACATGCAGCAGAAAGTGCCCCTTAGACCTGATGTTACTTATTTTGTTAATACTGAGGTAAGTCTGCAGAAGAGGTGGAAAAGTGAAGATTTCAGCTCAAACAATGTCCTTTTAGATGAGTTTTGGATCCCGGGGCTTCTGGGGACATGGATCACACCTCATGAGCTATAGGGGTTGATAGATAATGCCTGAATTTATATTAGTGGGTGAACTGTTCCTTTAAGAATCACATGTTCATCGCTCTTTAAAGGGGTTTACTTGCATTAGTTTTAACAGCACATCCGTGGTTAAAGCACAGCCTGACGTATCCTGTTTCTATGTGTCTATAAACAATGTGCTGATGTGGTAACATTTTCAGGCCTGTTCTGTGACATAAGCCTCTTTGTGTTCTCTGGATTTGGACGCAGTAGATGAGTATTGTTTTAGCTCTGTGGGCCAAAGAGCCTGATGGTAAACCTCAGAATTTTTATATATTGAATGTAACGATACAAAAAAAAAATCAAATTCCAAACCTTCTGAACCCTTAATATTAATGATGACAGTCTCAGTGTTGGTCTGTTATTGTAGTGACATCTGTATCGCATTATGATCATGATTGTGCCAGGTTCATTTTAATTAAGATTCTCTGCTGATTCTCTGATCGAGGCTCATAACATAATAGAGCTGCAGTGTAATTTAAAGGTCCACTGTCTAAGATTTAGTGGCATCTAGTGGTGCAGTTGCAGATTACATGAGTACAGTGGCCACTTATAAAAGCTAAAGGCCCTTTTTTAGAGCCAGTTTTTAGTTTGTCCATTCTGGGCTACAGTAGAAACATGGCAGAGTACGTGGAAAATGACCTACTGAGCTGTATGTATGTATGTATAAAGAAGCCTACAATTCACCATGTTAATATTTCCAGATTATGGGTTATCATAATAAAAATTAAAGGTAAAGACTCAATTCTTTATCAGGTACAATAATGTAGAAACAAACCAGAAATACAAAGTCTTTGATTCCTTAAAGCGAAGCTGTTTTTGAATGTTATTCTTTGACAAAGCAGCTAATTATAATGCAAAGTATCCTCTGAGAAATAAAACTACCCCTCAGCATAGTTTGGTAAAGTTACGAGGTTCGCTCCTTAAACTGAGCCTGTTTGCTGTCCAGCACAGCCTGTCGTTGTTAAGGAGTGCCAGTATACATAAATAACTGGCTGTCAGACATGCTGTGGTCCAAACCAGGCCGGCACACAGGGACAGTTCACGCTGCCTGTCTCTTGCCTCCTCTCACATTATAAATAGCCTCAGGTTTCAACAACTACAGGAGCTCAGAGAGGTCAAGCAAAGGCCAAAGGTAAAGCTGGGTAAAACTGATAAACATTTGAAAGCCTAATCAGCGATGACAGATGTGACGGGAACATGAATAATATAACTTTTCCTCTGCTGTGATGTAGTTTAACAGTTAATCTAATCCCTCATGGTGGAAAATGAACCAATGAAATCATGGCTAAGCTCCAATAACGATGTGAGTTCAGAGTAACCTTTACTGTGTAGAAGATTAGACAAAAACCTTATGTAATCAAAATTGTAGAAAGACTAGCTCTCTTAATTTTCCCCCGTTTTCCAGCTGAAATCACATTAGTTCAGTTTTTGATGTGAAATTTCAGTCTAGAAAAAAAAGTTTGATCAAATGTCTCTGCTTCAGGCAATTCAGGCTTATGGATGCACTGAATGGTTGTATCTGAACAGAGATGCCACTCATGAATACAATCAAAAAACGGATTGATTTGCAATAGTTTGAAACTTCCCAGCTTTGCTCATAATATAAAAATTCAGATACTTTTCTTGCCTGTCAAGTCATTCTGTTTAAACCTGGTATTTCTGCAGAGGTCAAGATGAAGCTGCACTAATGCTATTAGTATTACACTATTTGTACAGTTAGATTCCAGCGGTGGCTGTGTAGGATTGTTCCCGTCTTGTGAGATCCAGATACCTGTAATAAAACCAGAGCATTTTACAAAAAAGATGATATAATAATTTTCCAAATTCACAGTGTGTTTTATGAAACAAGCATGAAATACTCAGGATCCCCTGCCATGGGTGCATTTCACTGAGGAAAGATCTCAGTTGTCCCTATTGAGTGCAATTCATGTTAATTGTATATCTGATCTGGGAAAGCACATCGTAATCTCTCTCTGGCCAGATATGATCATTACCTCTGAGGCGAAAAAGCAACTGATAATACTGGGAAGAGGCCATGGAGGAAGCCAGAGTGAAGAAACTGTTGGGAAGTAAGTGGGGGCCTAATCAACCCAGGCTGGGTCGCCTGGGAAGAGGGTGAGACCCGAAAAACTCGATGGATAAAACATGCATATAAAGCAAGACGTCGCAGCTTCACATACTGAGGTTATAGAGGGACAAAGACTATAAAATGGACACATGCTCTGCAGCAAATCAGTAACACGTCTATGTCAAGCCTTCACTTCTCATTCCAGTCAGGTCAAGGAGACAAACACTACAGTCATGGTGGCACTAAATGAAGAACGTAGTTCGGTTGGACGGCAGCATGTCCTGGTTTCCTTTTAACGGAAAGGTCACGGCCTGATTCCTGCTATCGCTAAATGGACTTCCACACACGATCATGTGTTCTGAAGGCACCTGATCCTCCTCTACTCTTTCACTGTAGCTCATTGTAGATCAGATAAATGCCTGGGAGGTAATGTAATCATTTTAATGTAAAAGGAGAATACAGCTACAGCTCTCATCGATGTCAGAGATCCTCTTACCTTCATGTAATAACCTGGAGTTTCAAAATAAAGGGAAATGTATTAGAAGAGCTGGCTAAATAAAAACCAGCTCTAAATATAATATTCAGAGGAAGCTTTTCTCCTGAGGATACATTGAC
The DNA here is from genome assembly GCA_037577475.1 of Chaunax sp. Z400. NCBI lineage: Eukaryota > Metazoa > Chordata > Actinopteri > Lophiiformes > Chaunacidae > Chaunax > Chaunax sp. Z400. The sequence continues at coordinate 4,084,079 of CM075191.1, read as the reverse complement.
GTTTTGGCGTCTGACTGCTCTGTTTCACACGAATGGATGGTGACAAACAAGCTAAAATAAGGTCATCGTGTTTGTTTGTGTGTCTTCTGTCTCTTGATGGACATTTCCCTTTTCAGGCTTTTAGTGTCTGAAGGGTTCAGGTTGTGGTTTTGACGATTACTAGTCTTATTTATTTATATGTTTGTTGTTTGTGTGTTTGATTACACGTGTGAAAGGATTCTCTTGTCGTGATCCCAATGATGGCGAGCCAAGACAAAGACAAACAAGACACAGTCATCCATATCCCCCGCTACGTTTAGTAAAACGAGACATTTATGAATGAAGTGAAACAAACTCAGTCTACTACAGTACATAATAACATGTTAATCACAACATGTTAGCAACACAATGTTGAGAAAACCTGTTCAGTTTGCAACACTAATGCTACAAGTGCAAATTTTGAATGACGGATCATAACTACACATTAAAGTTCAGACAGGCTCAGCATAGAAGGATTATGTGGCCTTGGTGGAGGTTTGTGCTCACAGCAAAGTTCTGTGTGCACAGAACTCTTCCTTTTCAATGGCATTTCCTGTTGTAGTTGATAATGGACTCAGGCTAACGGCACTGCCTCCAGTGAGCTTTAAATCTTCACAACAGAACCAGCCCGACAATTTTAGGGCTCCTCAAAAGACACTCCACTCTAATTACTGACAAAAAAAACACTTTTTTCCACTGAAAACAAATGAGATAATATGCCAAAAGTACAGGTTCATGCATCTTAAGCAAGGATGTTTGTCTTGACTCCCTAAATGTTGACGTTTTGGAGATGCTGACCTTACAGCTGTATATTCTACTTTTTGCTTCATAGACATGAAGATGGTGTCGCTCTATGGCAGCCTGTTACAGCAGCTCTTTCTGAGTCTATTGTTAATATTACTATTTTTCTCCAATATATCCCCTTGTTTATATTGTTCCTCTTTTTACATTTTTCATCCCATTTTAACATTTCATATTTTCCTCTTAATTATATTCCTTGTTTACTTAATATTTATTGTTTTTATTGATGCTTCTTTTCTACTCTTTCTACCCGCTTGCTGCTGTAAAAATGCAAATGTCCCTTATTTTGTCTTTATTCAAAATAAGTGACATGTTGAAAAGTCAGGTTCCAGTTATTCATCTTTGATGATTCATTTATGTATTCAACCTTTATTTATACTCCAGAGATCATTGAGGAGAGACCAGTAAATGTAAATATGTTAAAAGAAATATGTCAAACCCTTTCAACTGAAATAATTAGATGGAAAATGAAATACAGGTAAAGCAATTACAAGTAGAGGAGGGTTTAAGATGACATTTCTAAAATGTATGCAGGTTTTTTTTTTATAGAAAAGAAATGCATACAGAAGAAATACATAAGATGAATAGTTTCCACAGTGGTTGTACAGATACATATGAAAGCTCCACCTAGAGCCTCAAACTTTACCCTCAGAAGATTTAAAGGCAGGAGGAATGACAACAACACCTACATGTTGGACTGACAGTAAGGATCTCAGAATTTTAAAAATCTGTGCTCTTGTTTATTTTCAGAAAAGGGGGACTTCATAGCTCTGGATCTTGGTGGGTCGAATTTTCGCATCCTTCGCGTTAAAGTGACACAGGACAAGAAGCAGCCGGTTCAGATGGAGAGCCAAGTTTATGAGACCCCTGATGACATCATCCACGGCAGTGGGTCACAGGTAAACACAAATATACACTGACTTTATTTCAATGCTTACATATTGTGGTAAACTTTGCTCGTTTTCTTTATGTATCATATTTCCTAAAAAGACCTCAGAGCTGGATCTGTGTGGGTAAAATAAATGAAGCATCAACAAATACTTAGCAAATACTGCAAAAAAAAAGGTCATCACTGTGTCTCCCATACAGAGCACAGTAGTATTAAAGGTCAGGCCGAGGATCGAGGTGTAAAACGACCTCTACTGCCCGCAGCAATGAGAGCAGCTTTCCCTGAACTGGTAGAACAGCTGGCAGTCGTATCGTAACATGATAACCAAAACAGGAGCGACTGTTTGAGGCCGTGTGATTGGACCAGAGCACGACTCGCTCAGACAGATGCTGCTTAATGAAATGTCAAGGGGACAGCTGGCCAACAATGTAACGCGCTATATGAGCTGGTTTGTTAACAAGCATGTTGAATGGAGAGAGAGCCGGTTAAATAAAAACAGAGTAAATATGAAGCAAAGCCTTCGTCACAGTGAAACTTAACACTGAAATATCGCTGTTTTCTAAATGTAAGGTGTTTTTCTGTCAACAGTGATTTCTAAGCTTCTAAATAAGTTAATAATATAGTGCTACAATGTATTACATACAGCTCTCTTAAATGAATTAATCTGATGCAACAAGTTTTTATTTACTAATTTACTATTTTCCGTTTTGCTCTTACATTGTTTCAGGTGTTTCCAATATTTAGTCAGCCCTGTTTAACTGGGACTGACAGATAAAAATCTCTGTATCTCTGTAATGAGACACACAAAGTCCAAAGGAAACCTCTCTAAAACTGTTGAAATTAAAACTGAACATTACAGCTTTTATGAAGGTGCATTTTCTGACAGGGCTGTTGAATTACACTGCATCACTTTGGTTAGGTGTACCTAATAAAAAGAGGATGTTTGTGACACATAGATGTTAGTTTTTCAGACTTTAACTCATGCTTGGATTTTTATTGTGGAATAACCAGGGAGTATGTAAAATAAAAAAATGTCCACTGATTGTTAATATGATTTTTGGAGTGTTGTCTCATTAGTATACAGAGTAAAATCCCTCTTCTGTCTGCAGCTCTTTGCCCACGTTGCAGATTGCCTGGGAGACTTCATGGAGAAACAAAAAATCAAGGATAAAAAGCTTCCTGTAGGATTTACGTTCTCCTTCCCCTGTGCCCAGTCCAAACTAGATGAGGTAAATAAATGGGTTGTGCAAGTTTGAAGTTAGCGGGATAAGTGCTGAAATCAACTTTAACTTTGTTTTTATATCTTATTGCGTTACTTCTAATGTCAAATACAGAATGGAGGATGTTTTTAACGATCCTGTAGATATATAAAACATATAAAACATATGGTTGCTTTTTTAATCTTTCACCTGTTCAGAAAAGTAGTACTCTTAGAAAGAAGTATTAGGATCTGTGTTGAGACAGAAATCTCATTCTTGCTTTATAGGCGGTCTTACTGACGTGGACAAAGAAGTTTAAAGCCAGTGGTGTAGAAGGTATGGATGTTGTGCAGCTTCTGAACAAGGCCATCAAGAAACGAGGGGTGAGTTGTTTCTGTTTCTTCACACACGACCTATAGCCACTATTTCACAAGTCAAAATGCATTTTTTAACAGATAATTATGTTCTTTCAATGATATACAGTTTAGAATGGCTGACTGTATTTTCTGATTTTGTTTCAAGTTAAATATAATCTTTTTCTTTAAGGACTATGAGGCCGACATCATGGCTGTGGTGAACGACACGGTTGGCACCATGATGACCTGCGGATTTGACGATCAGCGCTGTGAAGTGGGCATCATCATAGGTAAAGACAACAAAAGCAACACAAATATCCAAAGCATGTGTACACAGTTCTACACGTGGGGGCGCCAAAGCTATATGCATATAATGCTATATGCTGCCTGCTGAGCTCCACAGAGCTAAAGTCAAACTGCAGTCATGCAGCTCTGCATCTTTTCAGGAACGGGAACAAATGCCTGCTACATGGAGGAGCTGCGTCACATTGACCTGGTGGAAGGAGATGAAGGGCGGATGTGCATCAACACCGAATGGGGTGCCTTCGGGGATAACGGGTCCATAGAGGACATTCGCACAGAGTTTGACCGTGAGATCGACAGGGGCTCTATAAACCCAGGAAAACAGCTGTAAGAGATTCCTTCAGTTTGGTCATCCAAACACAGAAATGTCCTGTGTGAACAAACAGACTATACACATTCTAGATCATCAACCCAACCGATATTATTAAGTACTATTCAAACTGTGAAATATATAGTGCACACTATATAAAATAGGACTGCAAAGGCACTTGAATTGGTGTAAGTTGAACATGCAACAAATAGCCAGCATTTAGTAAGTGTTGTCCAGTTTAGCAGAATAACAAAGCACTGAAAGTAGACAAACTGTAGACACTGTCATGTAAAAGTCTGTGTACAATAGAGTTAATAATTATGTCAGTAAACGAGTTTATCTACTACAAGAAAGTAGCATGTTTGATTTTCTGATGATCTGATCCTCTTTCTTGGGCTTATAATTGGGAAACGTTCTCTGTGTCCAGTGCAACTACAATATCCATCCAAGAAATGGCAAAATAGGTTACAGGCCTTGTAAAACTGTGTCCTGCTATTAGCACCAGCATTTCAGTTCTACTGTGGATCTTTGAAGAGAATATGGAACGACTAATGCAAACTGTCTCCATGACACGTCTTCTAAAAACACCGCCGTTTCTCTCTCTCTCCATGCAGGTTTGAAAAGATGGCCAGTGGGATGTACATGGGCGAGCTGGTTCGACTCATCCTGGTCAAGATGGCCAAAGAGGGGCTTCTATTTGAGGGACGGATAACCCCTGAGCTCCTGACGAGAGGAAAGATTGAAACTAAACACGTTTCTGCCATTGAAAAGTGAGTGGCAAACGAAAACAACGTGATCCTGTTTTTTTTTAGGCAAAACGTGTTTGTAGAAAGTTTTTGTAGGATGTAAAAATAAATATTTGAAATGTGACTTTAAAAGAGGCATGAATGGTGATCTGGATTCAAGCAGCAGGGCTGAGAGCTTTAATTACTTGTCATTTTAGGACTAAAGAAGGACTGAAGAAATGTATGGAGATCCTGACCCGGCTCGGGGTGGAGCCTTCGGACGAAGACTGTCTGGCTGTGCAGCACGTCTGCACCATCGTGTCCTTCCGCTCAGCAAATCTGATCGCTGCGACGCTTGGAGGCATCCTCTCACGTCTGAAGGAAAACAAAGGAGTTGCACGCCTCCGCACCACTGTAGGCATCGATGGGTCCCTCTACAAGATGCACCCTCAGTGAGTAATCTTTAAGAGAGGGGTGCAGAGAGAACGGGCATGCTTCATGTCTATAAAAGAAAATTTAAGTATATATGTTTCATATGTATTAATCATGCTGAAATACAGGTATTTGCTAGTCATCACTTCTATAATTTCAACATTCCCATATTGTGATAATGATAAAAAAAAACACTATAATTTTACCATTATGTTTACAGATATACGATCTGTCATTTTTGCATTTCTTTTTTTACTGATAAAAATAATGACGGTATTTACCAGAGTCTGTACCAAACAGGAATGGTCTCTTTTACATGGAGAATATGATTTGCAGGCACTACAATGCTTCATTTATAAATGGTGTCTAATCATAAGCAAAGAACAACGTCTCATTCTGCTTTCTGAACAGATACGCCCGCCGTCTGCACAAGACGGTGCGTCGCTTGATCCCAGACTCCGATGTCCGCTTCCTGCTGTCTGAGAGTGGGAGTGCAAAAGGGGCTGCCATGGTAACGGCGGTGGCGTACCGTTTGACGGAGCAGTCGCGCCAGATTCAGCAGACTTTGGCGGAGTTCCGGCTGAGCAAAGCCCAGCTGTTAGAAGTGAAGAAACGCATGAGGGTGGAGATTGAAAGAGGCCTCAAGAAGAGCAGCCACAAGGAGGCTACAGTCAAAATGCTGCCGACCTTTGTCCGAAGTACACCGGATGGAACAGGTGACTGAAAATAGAACTGTGCAGACAGCGGCAACAACTCAATTCAAATCAGGTTTAATAACAACCAGGGTAGAGCAGTGGATAAATAATACTATTCCACACACATTAATAAGTAGAGGAACAGATGGAAACACAGAAGAGTAAAAAGTGAAACATTTAAAACCCTTAAGAAAACAAAGAAGTCATGTGTTTAGCCTTAAAAACAACAACCAGGAGCAGCTGGTCTGAGGATCTGACAGGTCTAGGGTTGGTCTGGTCTGAGGATCTGACAGGTCTAGGGTTGGTCTGGTCTGAGGATCTGACAGGTCTAGGGTTGGTCTGGTCTGAGGATCTGACAGGTCTATGGTTGGTCTGGCCTGAGGATCTGACAGGTCTAGGGTTGGTCTGGTCTGAGGATTGGTCTGGTCTGAGGATCTGACAGGTCTAGGGTTGGTCTGGTCTGAGGATCTGACAGGTCTAGGGTTGGTCTGGTCTGAGGATCTGACAGGTCTAGGGTTGGAGAGGAGCTAAAATCAAATAATATAACCTTAAACTTCTACTTGACTGGTAACCAATGCAGGGACGTCAGTGCAGGTGTGATGCTGTCTCTGTCTAGCAACAGCATTCAGAGGCAAGGATGAAGAGCAGTAATTAAAGCATTAATGTTCAGGTCATTAAAGGAGAGCAACGGTTTGACAGCAGTGTCAAATTTTAAAGATAAATTGGACTTTTTTATTTTATTTTAATTGTGTATGATCGTTGATCTATTGTTAATTTAGTCAAATCTATCTTAAAGATCAAAACACTCAGATAAGTAGTTGCAAATGTCCACATCCAGTCCAGGTTTCAAAATTCCAATATTCAGTCAGGTGTGGGAATGTGAGGAGGAAGGAATATGATGAAGGAGTCAAACAGAACCTCAGTCTGAAGTTAGTTTACAGTTAAGTTCTGACTGCATCAGTAACTTTGATGACATGTTTTCCACCACAAACAGAGACACAGCTGTTTTTAGAAATGCTGATCAGGTTTGCTGGGCTGCATGAACCCCTTCTGTCATACTATGTTCACAGTATCAGGTGAGGTGACAGCAGCATCTGTCTTTGTGTAATTAATGGCAGATTATAAAGTGCACTGTTATTGACAGTTGTTGTTATTCCTTGTTCAGAGTGCCAGCACAAATCCAAGACTGCATCCAAACTGATTTTAGAAAGTCTGAAAAACATGACAAATACATGTTTGTAAATAATAATGTTTAATTTACAAAAATATATTTGTAAATTAAACATATTTATTTACATATTTCTGTAGAACAAAATTGAAATGCGATTCATATTGGATTTCTACAGATGTCTCTGTCTGAACTCTCAGATTGTCACATCCATAGTGGGGGATGTGCATCCGAGCAGCTGAGCAGAATCCATGCTACAACTACCAGAGCTGAGTAGATGACAACACAGAGAAATAAATGATCTGCTCTGTGACTCGACAACATGATTGTTTCAGGAGCGAGGTGATGATATCCATTCTTCACGCCTCTGCATCGGTGACGCCTACGGCATTACCACAGCAACCCGTGCTGATAGATTGGAGATGTTTGGACCCAATATCCAGTCTGATTACTTGCAAAACATAGAATCGGGACAGTTGATTTGAGAAACAAATCTGACTGGCCTGCAGTCTGAGCAAAGTTGTACCGAGGTATCCTAATCAGCACTTTGACTTTCAGCAGTTTTGCCTACGTGGTAGTTTTCCAAAATCTATAGCTGCATTATCAAACGTAGTGAGCACAGAAGAATCCATATGCAGACTTACATGCAGACTTACATGCAGACTTACATGCATGTATTAATATTTGCTCTACAATAAAATCAGTACAATGGAAGAAAACTTGACGGATGTTTTGCTGGTGCTCAGGCTAACGAAGCCTTTCTTGTGAAACAGAAAATGGAGATTTCCTCGCTCTGGATCTCGGAGGGACAAACTTCCGTGTGCTTCTGGTAAAGATTCGCAGCGGGAAGAGGCGATCCGTGGAGATGCATAACAAAATCTACGCCATTCCTATAGAAGTCATGCAGGGCACAGGGGAAGAGGTGATGAATCTCACTTTTATTTCATATTCACTTGGAAATAATTCTCACTCCTTTCAAACCGAAATAGATTTACTCTTGTACTTTCCCTATTTTTGATACTGAATGAATGACAGAAATCATCTCAACATTTGCGTCACCATATAAATAATCAAAGGTAGCGAACCTAACGATGTCCCTCACCATACAAACCACTAAAAACATGTCTCGTTCCAGCTCTTCGACCACATCGTGCACTGCATCTCCGACTTCCTGGACTACATGGGAATGAAAAGTGCTCGACTGCCGCTGGGTTTCACCTTCTCCTTCCCCTGCCACCAGACCAGCTTGGACGCAGTATGTTCTTTACCACTAATGTGAAAACTCCACGTAATGGAGGTACCAGGAATAATAATGCAAAGAGCGACAGGATGTTGAAATAATTTAAGGAAGTATTTGAAGTTTAGATTACGATCGACGTAGAAACCTTGTTCAAGGAATGTTTGTCTCGATCAATCTTTTCCCCTCCTGTTGAGGGTTTCAAAAGCTGAGATAGAGCATTATAATTATAGAGTTGAATGATCCCAGCAGTATTTGTGAGACATGTAACAGTAAATCTTCTGTGCTCTGCAGGGTATCCTTGTCACCTGGACCAAAGGCTTCAAGGCCACAGACTGTGAGGGTGAAGATGTGGTGGAGCTTCTTCGGGAAGCGATCAAGAGAAAAGAGGTAATCACATAAACAGCACATCTGATAATCATTAGATATACGCAAGTTAAAAATAAGAATAATTAATTCAGCATTATAGAAACTTAACTTTGGATAATATTTGATTGTATTTCAACCATCTACTCCATATTAATATTTTTCCATTTCCTGCAAGCTACAATTTGCTTTGCAGATGCACAGATTTTGTTCGGAATGTGTTACTTAAAACCTTTATAAAAGCACTTTAAGGGCCAATGCATGTTGTGTAAATTGGCAGATTTGTCCTCTTTGTTGCTGAGATTGTTGCTGCATGTTGCTTTAAAAGCCTACAAACAAACAACTTGACTGACAGCTGATGGCTGCTGGATTTAAACCAACCTGAGCAGCGATGTTTTGAAGTGATTCCAGATCTTTTGGTACCTGTGCTGAGACACTGCATGACCAAAAGTACTCTTCATGAAATTTAAAGGAAGACACTCTTCATGAGATGGAAACAATACAACAAAAACAGTGAACCAGTCAGTTACTCTGCATCTAAACCTGCATCCACCCCCACCACTACTGTGAAAACAACAGCTTATAGTGAACATCACAGCTGTCACTCATTATAAATAAATACTTTTATTCACGTGTCATCACTTTTGAGCTTCTTAAATTGATTTCACCCTTTTAGATGGAGAATCAAGTAAGTATTAAGAAACTATAAGTCATTAACTGGCAGGTAAAACAGTGCAGAACTGCAGCAGTGTGTGATTATTGTTGTAGTAGCATGTCATAACACCTGGGAGACCTACTTTTAGATGTTGTGTGTGAGTGTGTGTCTGCAGTGTGAGCTTGTATTCAAACTCAGAATTAGCACAGTGATAACCAGGATGATTCTCTGTATGTTTGCATCTTCAAGTCTTTTATTGTGTGGATGAACTGCATTGTGCTCTGCGTGTCATTTGAAAAGTTGAATTCGTCTGTCGACACATTCAGCGGCCATTGTTGGAAAAATACTTTTTTTTAAACGATATTATGCATAATGAAATCTTTTAGTTAGTTTTGGTAAAAGTAATCAGCTGACTTTACAATTTTAATGATGCAAAATTAACAAGACTTGAACTCTGTACATTGACTTATTGGATTTTAACACTGGGCATGAATCTTGAATTGTGAGATTTGTGTCATGTAACAATGGTTGTTCATCATTGTTCTAGCTGTGATCACTTATCTCACTGTTTGTTTTCACAGGAGTTTGAGCTGGATGTGGTTGCCATAGTGAATGACACAGTAGGGACGATGATGACCTGTGCATATGAGGAGCCCACATGTGAGGTGGGGCTGATAGCAGGTTAGTCAAACACCATCTTATAAACACATGCAATCCATACATTTGTTATGAAACGCTGAACTTCTCTTGTATACAAGCATTTTCATCATCTTTATCTTAGCATTGGTTTTTCATATCGTCCAGTAGTAACGCTGATCTACAGCCCCGGTAGGAAACACTCATCTACAGCTAGAAATGACATGGATTTGTATGCATGATATCGGATTTTTATCTGTATCCAATATGGCAATATTTTCCCTTAGTTTTGGTCAATTGCAGATACTGATACACCAGTATGCACATATTTATACACCTGATTGCAGAAGACATCAAGTGTCTCTTGTAGTAGGATTAACATTTTATACATGCTTTTCAAAATGTGCCAGTGTCGCTTGCACATAATCAAAGTATGATCATAAAGGCAAAAATGTTTATTTTGGCTGATATCTGACCTAAACATTTTTACTTATTTATTTATCTAAGGTCCCACTGAGATACAAAATCTCTTCTTCCAGGGAGTTCTGGTCGAGATGGCAGCATAGTTTAAAATTAGTTCAATCATTAAATGCTCACTACCATGCCAATGGAATATCAGGTGAACATTTCTAGAGCTTCACGTCAAAACAGCAAAGAGGGAAATGTTTTTGAATGAAAAAAAACAACATAAAACGATATGTTGCGCTCCTTTGTGCAGCTATGTTTACCAGCAGAGAGCCTTGGAAAATGAGGTACCGTTCAGGGTTTTTGACGTGATGTGGCCATGTGTCCCCTCAGGAACAGGCAGTAACGCTTGTTACATGGAAGAGATGAAGAACATTGAGATCGTGGAGGGAACCGAGGGCCGTATGTGTGTCAATATGGAGTGGGGTGCGTTTGGAGACAACGGCTGTCTGGATGACATCAGGACAAAGTACGACCAGGCGGTGGACGAGAACTCGCTCAACGAGGGCAAACAAAGGTCCGAACACCTCTAGTGTCAAAATATATGGTTGTGTCTTCATTGAATAGCTGTGATAGTGAACCGCTGTCCAAACGAACCAATAGAGATAGTGTTCTGTTATTTCACTCCTTCTACATGTCAGATATGAGAAGATGTGCAGCGGTATGTACCTCGGAGAGATCGTCAGGCAGATTTTGATTGATCTGACCAGGCGTGGCTTCCTCTTCCGGGGACAAATATCTGAGACGCTGAAGACCAGGGGCATCTTTGAGACAAAGTTCCTGTCACAGATAGAGAGGTGAGTGAATCCCACAGCACTTATTACTAATGCCCAGCTGTTTGTCCAAAGGTAGACATGCAGTATTGTGTCTATTACAAACTCGTATGTAAAGGTGTAATCAATTTTAAAATGTAAAAAATGTCTTATGTCAGCAGAGAAGCAGATTTTTGATGCCACACATGGAGAAGTAATTTGTAAAGAGGTTTATTTCTCCTCTGTCAGAGGATGGAGATATTATAGGAGATAATTAACATTTATTAAGCACAGCAGTTGAGAAGGGTGAAGGGAATTTAGTGAAATAATAAATTATAACATTTAACTGCCACAATATTCCTTTATGTACACTAAATATTGCAGTGAATATAACTGAGGATGATTTTTAAGTAACCATACCAAAATTAATGAATACGTTTAATAAAATCCATGGATTGTTTGCATTACTGCAGGTCGACAGTGTGTTTCTTCTACCTCTCAGGCAGTAGGAACATTCTGTTGCAGGAAAAGACAAGATGAAGCGCAGAAAATCATGTTTGCTTTTCACTTTTTGTCATATTCATATTATTCCTGTGAGATGACGCAAAGCAGTCCTTTAAAAATCAATTTGCACTAACAACTATGTAACCCCACAACTACAACTCTAATATTGACCCAGTTTTTGTCACAGCAAACATTATTCATGTATCTCAAACGGTTCATTCTCACACTGTGGTGCAATGACTGGAAACTGGCAGCTGCCTGAAGGAAGGGAAAAAAACTGAAAAAACCAGAAAGAACAGGCAGTGCTGTAAAATATGATGTATACGTGTTCTAATACAGTCTGTGGCTAAGACATGCTAAATTGATTGACAGGTTAAGTGCATAAACCCTCATGCTGAAGCAGAACTATTCATTGAAAACGTAGCAGATAGGGGGATAACACACCTAGGTATGAGAGGGAGGAGGGGGAGGCAATGTGACGACTTGCGTTCATACACTGTTTAAGCCTACCTTAGCCTCTGGGAACAGCTGTGAGGTATCCGGTGACTCTCCTGCTGTTGGCTGACCTCTGACACGCTCCCCACCCTTCCTGCTCCGCAGCGATCGTCTGGCGCTGCTGCAGGTCAGGGCGATCCTGCAGCAGCTGGGGCTCGACAGCACCTGTGATGACAGTATCATCGTCAAGGAGGTGTGTGGCACCGTTTCACGCCGTGCAGCTCAGATCTGCGGAGCCGGAATGGCTGCTGTGGTGGACAAGATCCGTGAGAACAGAGGGCTGGACCACCTGGATGTTACCGTGGGCGTGGACGGCACACTGTACAAGCTGCACCCACAGTAAGAAACAAGACCATATTAACAAGGGGTGTGTTTGGGGGGATAAGGGGTCCGTTCATACTAAAACACTGCAGTAGATACTGATTTTATTGATGTTTTTGTTGCATCAATAATTTCAGAAGAGTGGGAGTGATGAAGAATTAAAATATTTTATAACATTTTCTCACACCAATAATCTCTGGACACTGATAATGCAGAGCATTCATAAGGTTAGCATTCTAAATGGCCTGAGGACAGAACAATAACATAAGAAAAAAAAAAAGAAAAAAAGATGAAGACAGATGGATTAGAACACTGCCATCTAGCTGTTGGAGGTTTAAACACAACACAAATCAGTGTCGCCAAAGAAAATACTGTGACACTCAAGTGTATCAATATTGTCTTAAACATTAACAGGTGGTAACAGACGTAACAGTTCATTTATGTGCTTAAAGTGTCTAATTGTGCAGTTAGTTTGTGTTAGAAACAAATGGTGAATCCTAAAAATGTCAGCACAGGATCGGCCTGTATTTGGGTGTTTATGAGACTGTGTTCGGGTGAGGAACCATACATTTATACTATAGACCAGCACTATTGACAACTCCTTCATTGTTGATGTTGTTCAGTACTTGTACATTTAGGATATGATGGTTGAGCAAGTTCACAGCACAACAGGAGCTATACAAATAAAATTTACTTTAATGTAATGACTACTTATTGGGGGGGGGGTGTGCCTCGGGTAGTAAGAGTGGTCGTCCACTCATCAGAAGGTCGGTGGTTCAATCCCCAGCCGAAGTATCCTTGAGCGAGATCCTGAACCCCAATCTGCTCATCCCAAGCCCGGATAAACATCCGGCATAAAACCTGTGTCAAATCCACAATGCAGATGGAAAAAATCCACTGTGGCAACCCTGAATCTGGATTAGCCGAACGCGGGGAAGAAATGACTGAATCCTTAATAAACTGTGAAAACACATTGCACAATTTATTAGCAAATCCACTTGTGAAATTCTGAGCTAATGCTCTTTCAGGCTACTGATGCTTTTACACCACAGAAAATTACAGATTAGCATTTAATATGCAGAAATGATACACATTATAGATCTTTATAGATCATTATAGGCTTCTTTACTTCTAACTGACGTCTTGGGTGAGAGGTGAAACGTCCAGTTGCTTCAGATTCAGTCTTCAAGGATTACCATGACGTGGATGAATGAGAATCTACACCAACACAGATTATAGATGCTACTGCTGACTACCCCTCTAACTAAATGACCATACTGTACACAGCACATGTGCAAAACAGCATCCAAAGGCTAACATTGTAGCCCCAGTGTGATGTAAGGGGCTACAAGGGGAACGTTTCATTGAGCAGCATCCTTACTTTCAGATATAGTAATAATCCCTCTTTAGGAGTAGGGGTAAGAAAATATGGATACACTTGAGTGTTGAGATATTCTGTTTTGTGATACTGTATTGGTTTTTAAGAAGCACTGTTGATTTTTAATTGCTAGTTTCCATGCAAAGATTTGTGAAAGTTACTGTTGCATGATTTTCTTTTCTTGAATTGTTTACCTAAATAATTCTGCAAGCACCTTTTTGCACAATCAGTCGTGCTCTGATGTTGGATGTAACGTCGCCTGTGATAAACACAAACGAGGCGCCCACTGTTGTGACTGCAAAAAGAAGCAGACTTCTTCACTCAAATTTAACCTTATAGTGTTCATTACCACACCGTTCTTCTGATATAAGATTAAAAGAAATTGGCAATATATTGGAAAATACTGAATCGCAACCCTTATGTCGTGATACTATTGTACTGCCGCATTGTGCTGAGCATAAATAAATAAATGCTCATCCTAACACCTGTATTTGTTGCTTGACTTTGGTCCTGAACCCCTTGCTAACCACAGCTTCCTGCTGCTCTCTCTACCCTCAGCTTCTCTCGGATCTTCCAGCAGACGGTGAAGGAACTCGCCCCGAAATGTGACGTCAACTTCCTCCTCTCCGAGGACGGCAGCGGTAAGGGGGCTGCCCTCATCACGGCTGTGGGCTGCCGCCAGAGGGAGCTGGACGCACAGCAGCACTGAGCAGCTTCACCCCATTTGTCCATGAGAACTACCTGCTGCTCCGCCATGACCTTCACCCACTGCACAGCCCAACTCCACCTCCCCTTGGCAGCCGTGACTCCACCTCTGCCCCACCTGCCCCCCCCCACACACACACAGCCAGAGAGACATGCTGCCTGCAATGGGAATCACAACTAAAGATTTATTTATGCAGCAGAAGGTTTATAATTTCCATGTTTGTACATTCTTCTCCGTAGCCTGTCGGGAATCTGATAAATCTAAACTCCTTAGGTGTGCAATATTTGTGTATTGCTAATTTTATTTTTATATGGAGGCAAATATATAGTTGTATTTATATAGCTGAGGCCACTTTGAATCCCAGAGGTCATTAGGATTTTGCACCATAGACACAAACAAAATGTCTGCACTTTTTATATGAGAGTTACAGCAGCAGCATTTAAATGTAACTCCCAAACGAATGATGAATGATGACACACATTTTACTGGCTCTGGCTCAGAAAAACCAGTTCCAGAGCGGCTCGCTACATAGGGTTGAATGCAAGAGTCACGGCTGTTAAAAATCATCCTCATTTTATGTGCAACATGCTCACACAATCTGCTAATCTGCTACTAACCACTCTCTGTCTAACTATCAATGTAACTCACATATTAAAGCATTGCAGCAGCACCATACCATTTATTCCTCAAGAGCGGAGAGGGCACAACAGGCCAAAGTGGAAGTGTTAGCGTACCCTGTTGCTGTTTGTGAACTGCTGTTCTTTTGGTGTTGTGATGAATCCCACTTCTACTCATTGTATGTGCAAAGAATAAATGTTTATCGGGCCCCAAGAAAAGAGTGGATACTCTGAGCCCTTCTGTGCATAAATGTGGCTGAGTGTCAGTGTGTCCTACTGTAATGACCTGTAGCTTTCAATGTCTAAAGCTCTGTGAAGACTGCATGCCTTACATTAAGACAAAGGAGAGCACCGGCTCGTTTTCTTTTTACATCAATATAGATTTGTGATCGACACAGTGAAAAGTGAATTCATTAAATTATATTTTGATGTGGAGTAAATCCTGTTGTCTCCTTCTTAGAGCTGCCGAGCTGTGGCAGAGGCATGGCTAAACTTGAATTACTAGTTGGTGAATGTGCAGACACATGTCAACGGTAGAGGAAATGTGGAGAACTTATCTGACACAAAGGAACAGAGAAATTAGCTTCTCAATACAGGCTTTGGATCTATCATCTGCATTTATTTTAAGGTGGAGGAGTAATTAAGATAGAAATGTTTTTAGCCAATACGACCAATTTCCAACAAATCTCTTTGGTTAACATTTTTTTATGAAAACTACATCTGTGGTGCATTATGGGGCCATTCATAGTCCTTTATATTAACAGACATTCAACATTTTAGATGTGAGTTACTATCAACTGTAAGTTCAAGTGTCCTCTAAATGCTCCAGGCTAATTATAAAGAAAAGGCTTAGTACATAATGATAATTATGCACGCATACACACGTCAGCAATCCACTGTAGTAAGGAGCATAATAGTCCATGCACATCATAAGTCATCATTGTATGTGTTCAGTAAAGTACATATTGGTGCATCTCTAATAATGCATAATGATTAGTGGTCATTAAAGTGTAATGCATTTCCTTATATTTAAAAGAATAGATGTTGCAAGTGGTTATTATGTGCATGCATGCACTGCTAGAACACAGTAAGAGACCTGACAACAGGTGATTGTTGAGGTGAGCATAGGCAGTCATAACTTATAATAAGTACCATCAGTCAATCAAGACCATTTTTAAGACACTTGAGCTTTTAATTCATTTGAACTCACATCTATGTTTTTCAGTGCATCAGAAAGAATGACGTGTTGTGAGTAGTGACAGGTCATTGTTCATGTATTATAATTCACTATGATTGCCTTAATAACATACTATAGATGTGGTCTTCGTCAAAAGACTTCCTATTGTTTCAAACAGGATTTCATAACTTAAGAAATGTGGATCGGTTTATTTTTAAGGAAACTATAATGACTCCTCTCAATCAACACATGCCGTTGTTTCTATGAAATTCTATTTATCTGATAACAACATGTCCTCTGAGACAATAATTACTATCATTGGTGAAAACCAGGAAGCATACAGTTAGATTACGTCGAGAGCTAAGCTTGATGACAAAAGAAAAAACTAGACAGTTTTCAAAAATTTCCACAAGATGTCTACAAAATCTGAATTTTCTGAGTTTCGTTGTTTTTCAATCAGATATTTATAATTAATAAATTATTCATTTAGTCTTTACATATGAGAAAATCGCTTCTTCAAGCTTCCATCACAGTTTTTATGATTCTTACTAGTTCTTGCATTTACTGTATGTCTCAACATTTCTCATCTGTGCAGGAATGCATTATACTTACTTAAAGTCTTTGACATTGAAAGCAAACACCACTCCTGGAATGTCACCGTGCCCATTTCACCAGACCTGCTGTCATCATCGTAAGTCATACTGTAAGAACCTGGAACAAGACAACAACACAAAGAGGACAACTCACTGTACACATGCTCTTTTAGCTCCTAAATACACATCACATACATACATACATGTGCAAGCTGTACATTTGAACTCTTGCCAATGATTATGTCGATATGACTACGTATGAACAGGGACCCAATGTCGAGAGGGGCAAACCATGAATATGTTGGGGACCCCATAAAAAGACTTGGGAAAGAGGGCCCCCAAACAGCCAGTCATTATGGCACATTTTGAAATGACAACTACAAACCCCATTTAACATCCCACGGAGGTACTGAACAGTGAGCCTTCCATCTGTACTCTGCATTAATTTTTTCATCTGTATTTGTTCACCTTTTCCAAAGCTTACGGACAAAACGGAGCAGTACTGTACTACCGGAAACCGTTGGGGACAGCGTAGCCATAATTCAAGCATGACAAGAAACAGACACAACTAAGGAGGAAAAATGTGAAATGAAAAAGTAAAACTTTGCGTCCACACGTCCTGCCTCTGCTTTTACTGCTTTTTATTTATTAGGTACATTATCACAACCTCCTCTACCGTCCATTTTTGTTGTTGTCGACACTTTGGACTCTTCGCTGGCCTCGTAAGGACGAATCAATGCCAGCTTAAAGGACGCCTGGAAGTAAGTGCATTGACGGATACATGATTTAAGATGGACATATTTATTTTGTATGTAGAGGGAGTATAAATGAGCCTTTATGGGGGAGGGAGGAGAGGCGTGCATGGAGGGTGGGTTTCTTTGCCTGGGGCCCCCTTGAGTATCGGATCGCCACTGAGTCAGAATCTTTGTCTGTATGAAATTATTAAATTGCTACTGTTGTACATCGAACTCCTTTATGCCGATTACATTAATCAAACGCAATCAATGGATATAAACAACAGCTTATGTTTGTCTGTGTGTACCATCCTTTTGTTGAAATGTTTGTAGATAGGTGCGTACAGGTGTCTGCATGTATTTGTACACGTCCATCCCATGTGTGCATTAGGTGGGTTTGTGTGCAGGAATTTTTTGAAGAGTGTCTGCATGAATTAATGAGACAAGTTCTGCGGTTACAGCACATGTACTGCTGTTGACGATTTAGCAGCCATTTAGTAGAAGTACCACCTCATCCCTTTTGTGCCTGTATGTGTGTGTGTTTGTTTGGATGTGTTTGTTTCCAGCTCTCACCGGGTTGGGTGCGTTACGCTGAGGGCTTCCTGCTGCAACCATCTGCCTGCAAACTCAAGGCGCTGCACTGTCACTGCATATTGCAGGTATGTAGTCACGATTAAAAAAACATGCAATGACACTAATTGTCAACCTCATTAGCGTTAACATGCTCTGTACAGAAAATGATCGTAGTGTGTTAGCTGGCATGCTACCTTTACTAGTTGTCTTGCAATTTGCGCTAGCTAGCTAGCTACTAAACTAGCTAGGTTAGCATTGACTGGATCGTGGGGGCGAACTCAGACAGCTGATTTTATGCCAAGCACGTCACCAGTTTACATTCTTTATTCAACAATTTGTGTTAAGTCGACAACTATGCACTGTTTGCGTGTATAAATGTGAGCATTTCGTACAGATTTCTGAGTGGCATTTGAGCGGCTAATATCAACAGCTAACGGTAGCTAATGTTAACTTAGCTTGTCCTCGTTAACCTGTTCGCTTGTTGCTTGAGCTCACGTCGACTGGTCAGTGACCTATTTAACTACTTTATTTTGACCTACTTATCTAGTTATTGGGATGTTTTGTCGTTTTTCAGCCTATACTACCTCCTAAATGCGCTTGTTTAGTTCACAACAGTCATTTTATCGGTGTTGGTTTCCGGCCACCCACTGTGCAGAATAGCCAAATATACTGACCCGAGGAGCTGCTGGAGTCACGTGCTGTCATTTGTGTGATACAGGTGTTCCAGATGAGGCACGCGACTCATTTCATTATTTATTACCACTGTTGTCTCCTCTGTCACTGTCAGCTCCTGCTGTTTGGACTTTGTACAGACATGGGGGGAAAAATCAGTGACGCTGGACTGCAACTAACTATTGTTGTCATAATCGGTTAATAAGTTGACTATTCATTCGATTGATTGATTATTTCTATGGCAAAAATATTCATCACAGTCTCCTGGTTGGTCTGACCAACAGTCAAAAATCCAAAGATGTTCAGTTTGCAGTCATTCAAAGAAAAGCACAAACCTTTATATTCCACGTGTTCAGCCATCAAAGTTGTTGATTCATTTGCTCAAACACATTTTTTGTTAACTGGCTTTGTTCACATTACAAGCCTCATTTTTCAGTTCAGGTTTTTTTTTGCTCCGATCAGATTTGTTTATCTTGACAGTTCACATTCATAATCACAGTGACTTGTATCTATAGTTGTCATCCGAACTGTTTTTCGATGGCACGTCGATAAGTTTTTGCACGATTCATCTGTGTCACCAATCGACAGTCCTCAGCAGATGTGTAAATGCAAAAATCCACATGAATTCCAATCTGACCGTTCTCACTCATGCTGCACTGCCACGAATCAGATATCTATCTGGTTTCTGACTACATAAGAAAGAGTCTCAAACCTGATTTGAAAATATTTCATTTTTTGTGTTCACACAGCCCTAAAAGAATCAGATTTGTTTCACATCAAGGCAAAAAATTAGAATCGATTCACTTAAGCCTGGTAATGTGAACAGCATAGCCTGATAGTTACAGAACAAATGTGAGCATTTAATACCACAGCTCAGTGTGTCATGGCTTTTAATATGATTTATTTCAACAGGGTTTTAACAGAGTGAAGCTGGTGGAAGAAACTTCTTGGCATCCTTATTGCTCAGGACAACAAAAGGCAGCTCCTCACACACTTAAACCACAGCAGAGCAGCAGTTTGAAAACTTCCATTTGACTCATGACTGTTTGAGGGGACGTGGACCCACGGTGGCCCATGCACTGTACCCATTTCCCTCCTTGCCCTCCTTATCCCTCAAGCTGACGCAAAACCCCAGACACCTACCTCCCCTCCCTCACCCCCACTCCCACCCTATCCCCAGCGATTCACCCCCTCCTGCCATGGCACCCGGCACAGAGACTGTGCACTACATCCACCTTCACAACTCCAGCCAGTCTGTGCTGGAAGCCCTGCGCACTCAGCGTCGTGAGGGCCTCTTCTGCGATGTGACCGTGCGGATACATGATGCTTCACTACGTGCCCATGCCTGCGTCCTGGCAGCTGGCAGCCCCTTCTTCCAGGACAAGCTGCTGCTGGGTCACTCTGAAATCTCTGTCCCGCCGCTGGTGCCTGCAGAAACGGTGAAGCAGCTCGTGGATTTCATGTACAGCGGCTCGCTGGTGGTGCTGCAGTCGCAGGCCCTCTGCATCCTCACTGCCGCCAGCATCCTGCAGATCAAGACGGTCATTGATGAGTGCACACAGATCATCTCTCAGAGGAAGGCGGCGGCAGGGGCGGCGAGTGCGGCTGCGGCTGCAGCTGCAGCAGCAGCAGGGCGAGGGATGCTCGGAGGAGTTCTCCCTAAACAAGAAGAGCGTGGCGATGGGAAAGGAACAGATAGAGGCGGAAGTGGCAGCTGTTCTGTTGGTGGCACAGGTGGGGGTGGAGGTTATGCAAACTTCTCTAACTTTATGACTGAGTGCGGAGCTAGTAACATGAGTGGGGGATTGGGGGGTACCGGTGTTGGTGTCAGTGAGAGCGGCCCAGGCCCAATGGAGCAAGCTAACACCGTGAGCCTGATGGCGCTGGGTGACATGGGCCCCGGCTCGATGTGTGGCGCCGATGGATTGGGCTCTGGGGCTGGCGCAATCCTCATGAAGCAGAGCCCCAGCTGCACTCAGGACGTCAGGTACAAGCTCCGAGACCTGTTGGCGCAGACGGCCAACGGAGCCAGCACTAGTAGCACAGGAAACCTCTCAGCGGGCTGCAGCTCCGGTGTGGGCAGTGTGGACAGCATCGGCAGGGACAGCCTCCGCGGCAACACAACTGACCTCTCTGATGACCTGGTGGGGATGGACAGATACAGTGAGGAGGAGGACATGGATGGGAGAGAGCGGGGAAGAGATGGAGACAGAGACAGGGGGGCGAGCCACAGCCGCAAGCAGAGGCAGCCGCTAAGACTCCAGGTAGAGGGATGAAGGGAGGGGTTGCCATGGTTACAGCTTTCAGGCATGCAGAGCTGCAACGGTTTGCTTTTCTTTCTTCTGCTTTTCCCTCTTCTCACACTGCATTGGCGTATATCGCCGAAATGTTTCTGCACTTTGCACAATTGAAGAGAAGCCCTCGTCTTAACTTCAGCAATAATTGCCTTCTTGATAATTTATGGACTTCTGCATATTTACTGTAGGTCATTAAACTTATTATTGTTACCCACTTGGAGATGTTGTTGCTGGGGCAATGCGCTGTTGTTCATATAGTTTATCTGCTGCTACTGCTATAAACAGAATATCTTCACTTGTTCAGAATTGAAATGGATCATTTTCTCTCCAGGTGCTGGGAGGAGAGGGAGTGGTGGTGAAAGATGAAGGAGTTCAGGACACAGATGGGACTGTCTATGCCTTGGAGGATGTGAGACGAGGCGGAGAGCAGGAGGGCTCCCAGGAATCCATGGCAGGCTTTGGACAGGTGGGTTTATCTCTCAGGTGGGAAAATCAAAGAAAAAGAGCAACTGATAAAGAAAACCAGATTAGAGATGGAAAGCTAACTTTTATTCAACGTTTTAATCG
The DNA here is from genome assembly GCA_037577475.1 of Chaunax sp. Z400. Lineage (NCBI taxonomy): Eukaryota > Metazoa > Chordata > Actinopteri > Lophiiformes > Chaunacidae > Chaunax > Chaunax sp. Z400. Next base: position 4,062,438 of record CM075191.1, on the reverse strand, counting down.
TCTATCAACTGCTGCTCGTTGAAGGACTTTCAGAGCATTAAATATCTTTCAGATTTTACGTGTTCAGCCTTGATTTAAAGGGAATACTTGTGTTCAGATGGAAACTTTACCTTATTGTGATTAATTCTCAGCATTTCTGTCACCACAAGTCCTGAAGTAAGTCATGGGGGGAACATGATGGAGCAAATTTATGCCGCAGCCTGCTGTACCTTGCAGTTTACACCAGGAACATCTGTCACACAGTCAAAAGGAGTCAGCTTTGCCTGTCAGTTCTCTCCAAAGTGCTGCACATGAATTCTGATTGGGGATGGATTAGTCCACTCAATTTAGGATTTAAAGGCGTTTTGTGTTTCGTGCAAATCAAAGCATGGCATCGTTTTTCTGAACAAAGATTGAAATAGTTACATTTTCTCTCTTATGAGCAGTTTTGCTTTTGAGTTCACATCTTATGTCGTGAAGCCGATGCTGACTTGCATTTTTCAGCGCAAACCATCCGAAAACTAATCCACAGAGGATTCACTGCAAGAGGTGCGACACGGCAAAATGGTACATCTACAGTTTATTATGCACCTTTCCAAATATATATGTCTTACACTTCATATTTGACCCTCAAAATTTTATATCCACAGTTTGTGTAAATATTTGATTTTACTCTTAGTTATCCAATTGAATTGATTCCTAAATTTATTATGATAAATTCTTAGATATTTATTGTAGATATAATTTCTCTATCATACTCCTTATTCAACCCCATCAAATATCTCATCACAATAAGAGAAAACACACAAGATACTGTACTGTGTGATTGCACACAGGATGCTCCGCTGTTGTGATGTGATCAGATTGGCCAGACCACATCTGCAGGATCAGATCTCAGCTAGCTGTAAATGACACACCCGAACCAAATGACCACATTTTTAAGACAGAAATTCACCTGACATGTTGAGTTGAAAGATCTCGTAGCTTCTGCTAACTCAAGCACAATCTACAAAGGAACCCATCAGGAAGGAAAAATGAGTTGAACCCTCGCAGCGACATCGCTTCAGGAGATTCTTGAAGGATCAATGCAACAAGTGAGGCGAGGGTCACATGACTTATGGTGGTAGTGGGGCTAAAAGTAGTGCTAGCAACCTTCTCCACTGATTCTGTTTGCCTTTTGTTAGTAACGGTAACATTAGCTTAGTTATCAAGGCTGCCACCAAAATAATGCCAGTAGCCATCTCTGTTGCAGCAGTTGAGGGCATGTAAGGTTTGTTTGCAGGTTTCACATAAGAGCGCTGCTAAATCGTTGGTCGCAAATGACGGCAGCACCACATTTTACAAAAGATTGTCACATGCAAATTGTAGATACATTTTTGAGTGATGCAGGGCTCTGCTACGCTTATGTATGGTGATTGTTTTGAGTAGTGAAAAAAATTGAAATTCTTTGGTCTACCAAAGACAATTGCACTTTTTCTCAGATGTGAAATTATCAGGAATTGCAATTAACAGAGACGGCTTAAATAGCTTGTTCTTGTCTTTCTTCAATGAAATGCACCCGTGGTGGGCATCCTGAGTATTTCATGCTTGTATTGTTCTTGTTTAAGTTTCTCAATGGTGTGCATCTTTTTCTACCACAGTACCTAAATCCATTTTAATCCAATCTAACTTCTGTTGTTTCATCAGTGGCTTGTAAAACACTTTGAATCGCATGTCAGGTGCAGTGTAAATAATGTTTGAATGATTGAACAATAGAGACAAGGGAAATGTTCTCAAGTTGAAACATGCTTTTTATTACAAAGAGTTAGAACTGAGATTACAAGAATGCTTTATATCAGGGCTAAATGCAAACATATGTTTTATTATTATAATCCTTCATTTTACCAGGTAAAAAAAATCCTCATTGAGATTAAAAATCTCTTTTCCAAGAGTGACCTGGCCAAGAGAGCAGTGCAGAAACTGCCCCAACAAGTAGATAAACATAATACAATACATACATACATATACATATATGTACAACTTTCATACACAAATGAGTGAATACAAAGTATCTAAAATGAGTCAATACAAAGTATCTAAAATGAGTGAATACAAAGTATCTAAAATGAGTGAATACAAAGTATCTAAAATTAGTCAATACAAAGTATCTAAAATGAGTGAATACAAAGTATCTAAAATGAGTGAATACAAAGTATCTAAAATTAGTCAATACAAAATATCTAAAATGAGTCAATACACAATATCTAAAATGAGTGTATACAAAGTATCTAAAATTAGTCAATACAAAGTATCTAAAATGAGTCAATACAAAGTATCTAAAATGAGTCAATACAAAGTATCTAAAATGAGTCAATACAAAGTATCTAAAATGAGTCAATACAAAGTATCTAAAATGAGTCAATACAAAGTATCTAAAATGAGTCAATACAAAGTATCTAAAATGAGTCAATACAAAGTATACAAAGTATCTAAAATGAGTCAATACAAAGTATCTAAAATGAGTCAATACAAAGTATCTAAAATGAGTCAATACAAAGTATCTAAAATGAGTCAATACAAAGTATACAAAGTATCTAAAATGAGTCAATACAAAGTATCTAAAATTAGTCAATACAAAGTATCTAAAATGAGTCAATACAAAATATCTAAAATGAGTCAATACACAATATCTAAAATGAGTGTATACAAAGTATCTAAAATGAGTGTATACAAAGTATCTAAAATTAGTCAATACAAAGTATCTAAAATGAGTCAATACAAAGTATCTAAAATGAGTCAATACAAAGTATCTAAAATGAGTCATTACAAAGAATCAATCAGAATGATTTCAGTGTCGTTTCAGAAACAACTACATTGACAAGCGCAATATTTTCATGATTCTTTAAGATAGATTTAAACTCCCTCAGTAACAAGTTCTGACAGTTTCAGTTCCTTCTTTAAATCGCCCCAGGAAGAAGGAGCAGTGAATCTAAAGGTGATGTCATCAACAACTTTGACAGCGGCAGTTGTTGTGCTGTGTTGTTTTCTAAAACCTGACTGTCGTGCTGATAAAATACCATTTGCTTCTAAAAATATCTAAAGTTGTTCATTTACAGAACACATAACACATAATTTAGAGATTGGCCTGTAGTCATTGAGGAGTGAGGGATCTCCTCCTTTCAACAAAGGGAGAACATGGGCAGACTTCCATACACTAGGAATGACATTGTTGGAGAGGGTGAGATTAAAAAGATATGTCACCGGTTCTGCTATTAAGTCCACTGCTAACTGTAAAAAATAAGGATGGAGATTGTCCGGACCTGCAGATTTGCTGGGGTCAAGTTTTTAAGGGCTTCGTGAACCTTTTCCACTGTAAGAGGAGTAAAATGGAAAGAATGGGATATAGGGTTTGGTGGTGATGATGAAGAAAGTCCATCAACATTTCGTTGCACAGGTTCTGGATGCAGAGATTCAAATAAGGAACCTGAGGAGACAAAGTGTTCATTGAACTCGTTCAGAATTTCTGATTTCTCTGTTAGTGTGGATGAATCTTCAATAATGCAGGCCGGCAAGTCATTTGATTTTACATCCCCATAAGAGGATTTTATGACTTTCTAGAATTTTTTTAGGATCATTTAATTTACTGGTAGTCTTGGACAAGTATTAGTCAGATTTGGACGTTCTAATCAGAGGTACATCGATTTCTGAGCTGGCTAAAGGTCAACCAGTCAGTCTGAGACTTAGATTTCCTGGCCTTAGCCCAGGCAACATCCCTTTCTTTCATTAGACTGGATAGCTGAGGAGAAAACCAGGGATTGCTTCGGACTTTAACTCGAAACTTGCAGAGGGGGGCATTTTTTAATATATAATTTTTATAAAAGCATCATTAAAATATTTCCAAGCCAGCTCTACATCCTCCATGAGCAAGATCTTTTTCCAATCCAAATCCCATAGATCCTGAAAAAATGCTTGCTCACAGAAATGCTTCATATCCCTTTTAAAGATTATTTGTGGTTTTGCTTTTGGGAGTTTTGCCCGCCTGATTGTTGCGACAACACAGTGGTCAGAATATTTATGGGGAGCAATAGTTAAAAATAAATCATTTCTCTGGACATTTAAGATTTGGACGAGTTGGGCTACTGATTAGCTGTGTGAGATTAAATGAATCACACATAGATTTAAAACTGTCAGAGACAGAGGACAACCAGCCCCAGTTAAAATCTCCAGCCAGGAGAACTTCTTTAAAACAGGAAATTGTTTACTCAGAGATGATAATGCATCACTGCATGCCGAGGGTGGTCTATAACAACCGACAACTGTGACAAAATGACCCGGAAGTAGTTCCACATTCAGAGCCAGAAACTCAAATTGTCTGCTGAGAGATACTGATGGTAGTGTCAAATTTGTTTTTAACATAAATGGCAACGGGGGCGGTCACAACGAAAAACATTGTAACCCTCAATTGCAATGTCTTTGTCAGTGATAGATTTGCGAAGCCATGTTTCAGATATAACTACGACATCCGCATCAGATGATTTCACCCAGATTTTAACAGAGTCCAATTTAGGGAGTAGACTTCAGACATTGAGATGAATAAAACCAAGCCCAGATCTAGCCTTAAAATCAAAAGGGGTATTCAGACAATTAACATCCAGACCAGGATTTGATTAAACATTTCCTGAGAGTAGAAGCAAGAGAACAATGAGAGCGATGTACAGGCACAGGCTAAATATTCCTGATCCTTGATCTACCTGCAGGATAAGGGTAGAGAGAAGATTACCAGTCAAATGGGCCAAATAAATGAATAAAATCAGGCGTTCTACTAGAATGCCTGTATGCCTGTTTAGGAAGTGACTAAAAGGTTTATAATCTCAGATTGTTCCTTTTGGCTGGAATAAAAGATGAGACACATTTTGGTCTCCAGAACTTTCGTGCAGCTCATGTTGACACAGTACAGTCAATAAAAGAATAAGAGGTGCAGAAAGAAACATGCTGGTCGGCGTGATGTAGGAACAAGTTTTGACAAGAATCCACATCAGTACGGTGGAAATCCAATCTGGGTTTTCCCATCGTTCTGAGTCAGATGATGACGCTGAATGATGTCTCATGTCGCATGCGATGCTGTGAATAAAAATGATTAAAATCAGACCAGCCGGGGTCAAAGAACTAAAACTACAAATTCAAGTGTCGTCAGAGAAAGGAAGCAACGGAGAGAAGCAGCCGTAATAAAGATTTTGGAGTACCAGGAAGAGTTAGCGATCTCCACCACACTGCTCCGCTCTGCTTCGGAATCGGATGTCATCATCCAGTCAGCCTGTCCAGATACAGGTCAAATGTTCATTCCATTGACTGTATCTGAAGACCGACAGCTAGCTGCCATGAGGCCAAGACATTTTGATCGCCCCCTGGAGGCTAGGCTGCAGTGTAGTCATAAACCCCTCCCCCTCCAGTTAGCAGAGCGGACAAACTGAAATAAAAACTGAAGGTTAAAGTAATTCTTCCTGAAGATGCTTTCTGTCATTTTACCTTGATGTTGCTTCAATCGTTAGTTTTTCTGATAAGATTGGTTTCAATGAGATATTTGATGCTATAAAAATAAAGCGAAGTGTAATGATTGACAGCTGAGCCCTGCTCACCATTGAATCGGATGGATGTGTGTGTGCAAGAACTTGATACTGTGACATCACCATCCAATCACTACTGCGCAGACTCTGGTTCCAAATGACATCACCAGTGTATGATGGAGGCGGTCGTATCCGGAATAGTTTGGCTTCATTTTTGTGCGGTGGGAGGAAGTGGAGACAAGTTGTCCATCTTTATAAAATAACTGGTTAATACAAGGTGGAAAAGGGTTTAAGGAGACCAGTTTTGGGAAACGTATATGCAGACCTGCTTTATTACATTATTATTATTATTATTCAGTGTGATGAACTGCTTGTTTAATTCAGTTTATCAACCAAAAGCAGACATTTCCCTCTGGTTAGTCTCGTATGTTATTGTTATTATGGCTTTTCAAATGAATTTAATGAAAACTTGCTATATAATGATGCATTTCTCCAGTACTAAGCTAGAATGGCACTCAGTAGGACTCCAAAGCCAAACAATCCTACACATCTGTTGAGCTTTCCTGGCCCATGTCACACCCCTCCCCAAAGTTTCATGGAAATTGGTTCAGTAGTTTTTGCATAATTAGAGAAAATGTTGAAAAATATGCCAATATAATGAAAAAATATCTTGCAATGTAAATGAAAGTAGCCAAAAATTCCTGGATCTGCCCCTCTTTCCCGATCCACACCAAATTGGGCCTGTGCCCCACATTCCACCAAGTTTTGTGTCATTCTGGCTCAGAGCACAGGTGAAGACATAGCCTCCTTGATTACATGAGATGCATGAGATTTTAATCTGCATTGCCTCCCTTTTTGTCGCTGTTTAAACTCCAACCAGTCTGACAAACAAAAAGTTAACTCATGTCGGGATTTCCTCCCTTACATTACATAAGCTCCACCCAGCCCAGTGTTCCTAGTCTGATTATCTCGTCAGCCATACATCAAACTGTACTTTTTCTCACCACTGTTTTGACAGCAATGTAGCTTGACTGGTTGGACCGCACTATGCCGGTTAGTCTTTCCAACGTCTGCACTGTGTGCACAGCATTGTGGAAACTGTAGGTTGTGCTTGCAGATAATGAGGCTTGTGGTCTGTACCTGAGAAGAGACACAAGGCAGCACAAAGAAATGTGTAGTTTGGGATTTGTTTCTTACACATGCACCAAAGGAGATCAGAAACAGGAAGGATTTACACCTATGGAGCAGGTAAGCCTTCAGCGTCCTGCCCACAGACATTGGGGTCGGGTGTCATTATGTCACAGGGAGAACTGAACGTGGAACCTAAGAAAGACCTGTTTGTAGATTTAATGGTTTAACAGCCATCGAACCGAAGCTTAAACATGACTAACTCAGAAACTGGCTCGTGTGTGTTGGGATCTTTAAGTCTGTGTGTTTGTGTGTCTGCCAGGATTTCTATGATGAGCAGGGGGTATTTTCAGAGAGCTTCTGGTCCCAGAGTGAGCCTCCTCAGACCATGGCTTTCAATCCCAGAGGAAGGGTCAACAAGCCTCTGACTCCGCCTCCAACGACACAGTCCATCAACAACCAGGTCAGTGTAGCGTTAATTACATTTAAAAGAAAGCTTCACCCAAATTCAATCATTATCTACTCATGACTCATCCCCCCATGACCATGGGAAAGTTTCTCGGTCCACAGAAAATTCCTGGAGCTTCTCAACAATTTCGCGTTGCAGCATTCTCTCAGACAGGTGAAGAAGATGACGTCCTGTTTTAAACTGTAAAATAAAACCTGGAAGCAAACATAAAATGACTACAAGCAGCTCAACTGGTGTAATAAAAGTGAGGAGAAGCCCCAAGATCCCAAATTAAGATGAAATCTTCACTCTAGCCTCTAAGCTAAAAGAGTTAGCATACACTCCATCTGAGGTGGGTGCACAAGCCTGAACGCGTGGACAAACGCTGCAAGACGAGATCAACTTCAGCTGAACTCTCTCTGTGGCTGGTGATGCCGTTTCTGGGTAGAAGGTAAACACTGTGGTATGCAGTGATCTCAAGTTCTCGCTCATCTCCAGCGGCTCACGTACCCGTGTTCAAGCTTGTTCACCTTCCTCAGACGAGGTTTGAGCTAACGCTTTTAGCTTACAGGCTACAGTGTAGATTTCATCTTAAAAAAAAGGTGGAAAGAGCATCTTTTCAAATCAGTTTGGGATCTCTGGACGTCTGGATTCTTGGATTCTGTCGTATGAGCTTTATGGAGCCGTTTTAAGTTTGTTGGTTGGTGGTTTAGGACAGTGTTTTGTGGACTAAGAAACTTTTCAATATAACAATTTATCAACAAGCTTTGAAGTTTTTCTATGAAAGTAGGAGAAAATGAATACGTTTCTAGACCCCTATTCTATTATTGACACTATAAAACCAACAACACAATTAATGAAAAAGTAAAAAGCAGTTTTTTGGGGGGCAAATGTTTTAGTCGTTTGTAATATTTCAATAAATGTTTCTGATTTTAGGGTTTTCTGCTATTCTTTTTACAAATTGTGATAGTAAAATATCAGCAAAGGTTTTAGCAGATTTGATGGATATGAATCATTAAAAATTTATTTTGATAGATTATGTCACACACAAAAAAGCACAACATAGTTTTTTATTAGTGATGATTGATACTGACAAAGCATTTAATTGTCTTGAGTTTGCCAAGAAATTTGATCTTCTGATTGAGATTGTAGTTCTTCTACAATTATACTATAAATGTCCTACAGCTCAGATTTAATACTAAAGGCCAGACGTTGGAGCGCGGTATTAGACAGGCTTGCCTACTTTCCTCATTCCTGTAGAACCACTTGCGGAGAACACCTGACACGACTCTAAAGGTAGTACATACGCTTTACAGTATGTTCTGATTTTACTTTGATCATAATGAAAGTAGCAGCTGTCAGGAAACTAACAGACATACCACAGGTAGGTGATCACACGACATTCTCTGTCGGTAAATTCCAAAGCCGACTGCTCTTCAAAGGAGTTCGTTTAGCTCCGACATCTTCTTCGACTTTTTATCCCCCCGACATAATGATGGGGGGGTATATAATTTTCTGTACTTTTTTGTTTGTTTGGGTTTTTTTGTCTGAAGCGTATCTCGTACTGTACGTAGTAGCTTCACCAACAATGGGTGCAAAGTAGTATTATATTTGGGTTTTTCTACAAATTGTACTGTGAATTTCCATGGAAAGGTTGGTCATCTTCTCCATAGCATACAGTATATCCAAAACAGAGTCCACTACTCTAGTGCCACCAAGGGTCAGGATATGTCATACTGATGAATTTGTTATACAATTGTTCGGGGGATGTGCCATCATCAGGGGACTCTTGATGCTATGATGACATGATTGACAGGAAGCAGTATTTAATGCAAAGACTCGCTAAATTAAAGAAAAACCCTCAACTCAACTGTTTTTTTTTCCAAACCTACATCTATACAGTGTGTTTGCTACGAAAATGCAGTTTTCAACTTTGCAGTTGAAGTTTTGTAGAGTAGACACGTGGACAACAACGGTTTTACCCTAAAACGGTAAACTTTTGTTGCATTTTGGCCCTTCGTTTACACGCCAACGGTGTTTTGGGGCCCTGAAAACTAAAAGGGTCAAATGAAAAAAAAACACACAGCTCCGCCTCACGCATGCCTACGACGGTTCCAGCTTTATTTGCGTAAGCGGACAGAGCAACATCAAAAAACAATGTTGTGCTGTCCAGTTGTGTTTATGTTGACTCTGACACTGTTGAGTTTATTACCACTCCTTCAATGTAGATGTGCTGCACCACTACTGTGATCTTACTCTGTGGTGTTAATTTTAAAGGTTACATCGCCATCTACTGCCGTGGCATGCATACTACAGCGTTTCAGACAAGACAATTAATGATCAGCATATCACAAACTAAACATACAACAAGTTAGGATAGAAATTAATAACCACATTTAAAATTATAATCAAAAATATTTTAGTCAAAGATGGTTTAATTTGAATTATAAATGCCTTTTGAAGTCATGTTTTTGTCTTAAAAAACATGGAGTATTGAATTTGCGGTCTGTCTCTCTGCTCTGTTGTATAAAGAGCTATGAGTGTGTTTGACATGTGCTTCGTCTGAATTTGCACAGAATCTGGCAGTGTGGCTCCTGCCTGCATGGCAGTGCAGAAGTGTGGGCGTGTTTATTTGTGCTGTAGAACGTAAATGCCCTGAGGCAATGAGAAAATGACTTTCTCTGATGCAATGCTTTGTCTTTTCTCACGCTGCTCCCTCTCTTCATCAACTGTCTAGCTCGCGCGACCACCACTGCTCTCTTAAGGCAAGAAAGAGAGAAAGCTAATGTTAATTTTGCCATTTTTTTTTTATTTAGTCTTCCTCCTGTGTGTCCTTAGTTTTTATCATGTTTACTCAACATTATACTGATTCTTTTTAAACTCCAGTTTTAGTCACTAAAAGTCTGGACATTTTAGTTTATTGTAGACAAAGAAAACCATCAGTATTTTAGTCTAGTTTTAATGAAAAGTGTTGACATTTGAGTCTTTTCTAAGACATCAGGTTATTATTAACATTTAAGACCAAACCAATATTTCTGGTCATTTTCCTCTGATTTCACTGATTTCACATCAGATTTATCTGATCATGATCTGATAAAAACAGGCTGAATGATTCAGAATGCAGCTTTGCAGGAAGTGTCTGGTCTGATGATGTCATTTTAAGGAATACATCCAGATACAGAACATGTTCTGATTGGCTGATTTATTTTGAACTACGCCCACCTCCAAGCCAGCGAGCCGGACTTCTTACCCATTTAAAGTTTGACAATAGGTTGAGATGGTTTCAGCCCCAAAACCTCTAGTTATTGGTTTACCAGATAAAACTGAGACTCTGAGCTCCAGATATTCTGAGGAACCTTCAGAGGGAACCAGATACTACATGGTTCCATTACTCTTTGGCCCCCGTACCCAGGTCAGACCAGCTACTAGATGGTTCCATTAGTCTTTGGCCCCCATACCCAGGTCGGACCAGCTACTAGATGGTTCCATTAGTCTTTGGCCCCCATACCCAGGTCGGACCAGCTACTAGATGGTTCCAATAGTCTTTGGCCCCTATACCCAGCTCGGACCAGCTACTAGATGGTTCCAAGTCTTTGGCCCCTATACCCAGGTCGGACCAGCTACTAGATGGTTCCATTAGTCTTTGGCCCCCATACCCAGGTCGGACCAGCTACTAGATGGTTCCATTAGTCTTTGGCCCCCATACCCAGGTCGGACCAGCTACTAGATGGTTCCATTAGTCTTTGGCCCCTATACCCAGGTCGGACCAGCTACTAGATGGTTCCAATAGTCTTTGGCCCCTATACCCAGGTCGGACCAGCTACTAGATGGTTCCAATAGTCTTTGGCCCCTATACCCAGGTCGGACCAGCTACTAGATGGTTCCATTAGTCTTTTGCACCCATACCCAGGTCGGACCAGCTACTAGGTGGTTCCATTAGTCTTTGGCACCCATACCCAGGTCGGACCAGCTACTAGATGGTTCCATTAGTCTTTGGCCCCTATACCCAGGTCGGACCAGCTATTAGATGGTTCCAATAGTCTTTGGCCCCTATACCCAGGTCGGACCAGCTACTAGATGGTTCCATTAGTCTTTTCCACCCATACCCAGGTCGGACCAGCTACTAGATGGTTCCATTTAGCCCCTTTTCCACTACATAGTACCAGCTCAACTCGCCTCACTTTTTTGCATTTCCACTAGGTAAAAAGTAACTGGTACTTCTGTTTTAATACCATAAAGGCCATGTGAAACATTATAGACCACCGATTGGTCAATGCCCGGCGCACACGGAGTATCATGCACCGTAACTTTGATTTATTACAGCTGCTATATTGAGGAGGTGCAGACTTTCCTGTCTTAAACAGCTGATGATAGGATCAGCAGAGGTGTGTGTCACGTTAAAGACTATGGCACGGCAGTTTCGCACAGCCCCAATCGACCCTGAGGAGGTACCATTGGCAATGGAAAACGACCGGGAGAAAGCCGAGTCGATTCGAGTCAAGTAGAGTAGAGCTGGTACTAAGCAATGATAAAGGTTGAACCACCGATTTGTACATCAGTACTGCTGTGGGCCTCCACCAGAGTTTCCTCTGGCTCCGCCCTGCCCAGACATAGATAATCCACGTTGTAGTCTCGTCTTTTTTCATCAACCTTATTGCATGTTGATTTTTAAACACTGAGCTAGTGTTTAATGACATCAGAGTCATCATGTTATCAGCTTGTCTTAGTCTTGGGGGAAAAAAAGGTTGTTGAGGAACATTTTGCATCATAATTTTCATTCACAAAAAAAAGGAAATAAATAAAAGTAACATGTACAGTATATTTGAGTTCATTCTTTTAAAGAACTCTCTTTTTTGTTGTTGTTGTTGTTGTTGTCATCCAGTGCTAACGGCCAGTGTTGTTTTCGCCCTCAGCTTCTTTTCCAGTACCCAGTGAGCCAGTCGCAGCCAGCTCCATTCTATGTGGGCGGACCCATGGGTGGGATTGACAGCATGGCGGGGACAGAGCCCGCTCAGCAGCAGGCTCCTCCCCCGGCACCGATGACCCCGGCCCCGCCTCCCTCCACCTCCTCCTGCTCTGCCGGCCCCTCCCCTTCCTCCCAGGGATCTGAGACCTCGTTTGACTGCACGCACTGTGGCAAATCTCTACGTTCTAGGAAGAACTACAGCAAGCACATGTTCATCCACTCCGGTAAGACATGCCTCCTCCTCCACCTCATTATCCGTTAAGTTATTCATTTATGTTTGTCTATTATATTTACTTTCAGCTGCTGTTTTTCAATTGAACTTTTTCGATTGAACTGAAATGAATATATATATATAATCCTGTCTTTCCAGGTCAGAAACCTCATCAGTGCTCCATCTGCTGGCGCTCCTTCTCCCTGCGCGACTACCTCCTCAAACACATGGTGGTGCACACTGGCGTCAGGGCCTTCCAGTGCTCCATGTGCGGCAAGCGCTTCACCCAGAAAAGCTCCCTCAACGTGCACATGCGCACCCACCGTGCCGAGCGCACCTTCCAGTGCAACGTGTGCCACCGGGCCTTCACCCACCGCACCTTGCTGGAGCGCCACGCCCTGCAACACGCCCACCACACCCCCCAGGGCCAAGGCCAGGGGCGTGGTCCCGACATGACCTCACCTACCAAGCACAGTCCTCCGGCTTTAGGAGGGCCCTCAGGTATGGCTGGTGCGGCTGGCTTGGTTGGCAACATGGCCAGCATGACCAGCCATGGAGCCTCCTCCACCTAGAGAGGGAGAATGGGGGATACAGGGGAGGTTAGTGAGCCCATTCCTTGAACCAACACTTACTTGGTCCTAACATCCTTGTTGATCTTTCGTTCTGGTGGGAACAGTGCTTTTCAGTTTCCATTGTTGTATCTCCTTCAATCAGGGTTCCTACACAGGGCTGGAAATGCTTTTGGCAAATTGTGTAAATTTTAACGGTGTTTTGGAATTGCACCAAAAAAAACAGGAAATGTTTCTAAATAATAGTTGTTCCCTCCCCAGAAAGTCATCTTATCTAGCTGTAGTCCTTCTGTCAATTCCTGTGTTGTGACATTTGCATTGACGACTAATCATAAGAGCAAACAATCACAGAGCATCCATCCAGAATCCAACCAAAAAGTTGTTTTGGTGGAGAAAAGAATTAAGTTTTGAGTTTTGAAATGTGTAGGAACCCTGTTTCAAAGACACCAGAGAGTCACCAAAGAGGTTAGGAATACAGAGCAGGTTTTGGAGTGGGTGAGGATGAGGGGAGTCGTGGTTTATTGGGGGGGGGGGGGGGGTATGAGGAGATGCTTGTTTGTGAAACCAGTGGGAGGGAGGGGTTTGGTGGGGTGGGAGGTTGCAGAGTTTTATTCACCCTCAATTCATTTAATTCAAGTTGGGAGTTGGAGTTCTGTTGGATGAACATGTGAACATTGTTTCACAGCCCAGTCGTCTGACTGTAGCAGTTTTATTCTTCGGGTGTTCAAAAATATTGATACTCTTCAGGATGGTGGTATTTTCTTTTGTTACTTAATCCATTCTCAAAAACACTGTATACATTTTTATATTGTATAATTCATACAGGGTCACGTCTGTCTGTCCATACATCAACATGTAACAGAGGTGTGGTCTGTCCACATCTCAACAACCGCACAACACTTCTATGGTATTTCACACATGTTGTGTAGGCGTGCATCTTATAATCGGTTTCCTCACTTTACATTTTTGGCCCATTTGAACTGAGTTGATTTTCGTGTCGTTCTATTATTCTGCTATAATAGAAGTTCTGGTCTATCCACATACGTCCCTGATCTTTTATTTTATTACATATCCACTTGCTAATTCGAGTAAAGTTTTCACACTAAGGTTTAAACATTTAATCTGAGATTCTTTATCCCTAAACTATTTTTTCTTACGCACATACACACAGAGCTTGTCATGCAAACAGGCGTTCACGTTACAATTACTGACGTTACCACTAACAAGGCCCATGTAATCTATCTCATGTCGACCTTTCAGCATCAGCAGATCTGGATGCAACAGCCTCTGTTACGGAGATTTTTTTTTTGTATCTTGTCCACACGTTTCAGCCATTCTCCAGGTGTGTTTTGCGGTATAAAAGTGTTTTGTCAATCGACGACTTTCGTGTGTGTTCCACCACAATGTTGCATGCGGTGCAAAACAATTAAACCCCTCTTTCATGTAGAGCATGAGGGAATTATCTCGCAGGGTCTTTAGCCCTAATTTTTGTCGGTAAATGTGAGATATTCACGTCTGCATTGTCACGAGCAGAAACAAGGAAGTGAGACGGTGACGTGCAAGTTTCAACCTGTGAGACTGAAACTACAATGATTGCACAAAAGTTGCAATTAAGTCGCAGTGGTTGGACAAAATTCCAAGGTCGCACAGAATCCCCGGGGATTGTTGGAATTTGCATTAATTGTTACGATCGCAGCATTGTGACATCCTAGAGCGACACAATTATGTTATTGCAGTATATTGAATCGTAATCTCTGCATTGTGATCCACATCACCGGGTTGTGTTTAAAATGTTCTACCTGACTGACAGGTGAATCCATAACTATGATTAAAAATATATCAATATTAAAGGTGTCATGATAGCTTATTAGTTAGCTTGTTAGCATTCTCCGATGAAAATATGACCTGGTAACTAACCGTTACTTAAGTATTGATAAGAAACACGATACAGGGGTTATGATTCAATGTATTGGATTTTATTTTGTCATTGGTCTGTGTTCTTTGTTTACACCAGTAACATTATTTAAACTGTTGATTAGAAATGAATACAGTGTTTTTGAGAATCTAGACAGTATTCCAAAGAATAAAACACACCACTGGATCAATATCTACATAGATGACAGCTTGTTATGTCTGGTCACATTTATAGTAGCTCCCTCTGGTGCTCTTTAACTATTATAACTGAAAGCTCATTTAAATCCACCTTTAGACAATAATGGCTCCCAGTCAGCTCCCTACCTAGCTAAAACAGCTAGGAGACAGGAGCTGTCTTTTTACTCATTTCAGCCTCATTATCGAACAAGTAATGAATTCAAATATAAAAAAATAAGATTCACCAAACACCTTTGAAGGTAATACATTCAGTTAACAAGACACAGACTGTGGTCAAACTACTCAGAACGTTCAGCTCTTATTCGCCTGTTTTTTGGCTGAAGAGGCCAGAAAATTAAATAAAAAGGAAAATTAGCTTCCCGTGAATGAAAAAAAGAAAAAAAATGCACTTCCTGAATTAAGTGAATTGAATATGAATGGAGCCCAGCGTTATTCAGGAGCAAAGCAGGGTGATGAAGAGGGTTGTTGATGAATGATTCGATGAAGAAGGAGGAGTGGTCGGAGCAGACTACAGCAGGGAGGGAGGGGAGGGGAGGGGAGGGAGCAGGCGTGATGCACAGCAGTGTGAATGAAATTCACCATCATCCATCAGACAGCTTTGTCACATTTTCCACAGGCCACTGGTCGGCCCCAGGATCATATACCTCGAACCAGCACGGGCCCCCGGCGGCTTGGGGGAGACACTATTTACTCATATGAAAGCATGTTTTACACACATACACATACCTACAATTACCTCTGCGGTCCAAAGACAGGCATTATGCTTCACATATTTTAAGCTACATCAAACGAAGAAACAGTGAAAATGAAAGTTAAGATAGATCCGTTTACTTTTTGAAAGCTTACTAAAGTACTTCTATGTAAAATTCCTGTACATCGCTATAATCCTCAGTTTGTTCTTTGTTGCTCATGTGATTCTTTGATGCAAAAATAAGGCAGAACATTTAAAAAAAAAAAAAAGTGAAAGCCATTCAGAGGAAGTTAAACTTATAACAATGACAAATCAATGATTTTTATTGGGATTTTTATTGAGTGTTTGTGTTTGTCTTTTGGGGCTCTGGTTAATAATAAATGGGAAATGTTTGTTGCTTAAAAAAAAAGACAATAAAAGCTTTTCTCGCAGCACTAAAAAACTTTTTAATGTTTTAGTAAAACTAAATTAATCATGAAAATGTACAATCACCCCTTCAACTTTTGACCAAGTCAAACCTGTGATAATATTAATTATCACATTAATATTTATTACAATTTGATCTCTATGCACAGTTAAGTTTGCACATCATATTGCTATGATATAGATGTTGTCCCGTGAAATATTTGGCCTAAGATTGTTTTTTATTTTCCTTTTTTTTTACACCTAAAAGGTGATCTTAAAAAGACCTGACATATCCCTGCTTTTTGCTCATTTCCTTAATGTTAGTCGAAGTCTTATATGATACTCTGTAGTTTGCTTGAGCTTTGTAAGAGCCTTCTAATTGACATGATTTCATACATGCGCCTTTGAAAAAGTGATGGGATTAATTTGACACGAACATCACTTTAATCTAGTGATTCCAGCAAAGATTTAGATTCAAATCCTTTCTGTCTGGACATCACTATAAATACTGACATTAAATGTCCCATTTTAAATGTGGAAAAACTGCTTATTTACAGGGAACAGGCCTGGCAGCATGGGCTCATTGGCCGCTGAACGTTGCAAACTAATTTGCAGACTCAGTTTCTCCGGCGTTGTGGATAATAAAAAATAAAAAAAAGATTTAAGAGTTTAAGAGAAGCTGGACTGAAACTTCTCCAACTCAGTGTTGGTTATAAGCTATATACAAATTTTAACGCCAAACCTCGGTGCTTTGTTGTTTGTTTTCTGGAAATTTTTACCTCATTGAGCAGCTGCCAACGCCATGCTGCGGTCTGGGTTTGGTAAATAAGCAGTGCTGAGCTGTTTCAGAGGTTTGATCTATCCTCAGCAGTGGAAGTGGTTTCGGTGCATTTTGTCTGAGGCGGACCCTTGTACAGTACTGTAATATGTGTGCTTTGAAGCCCTGTCAGCACATTGTAACGTACTGTGTTATGCCTTTTCTCTGTTCTTTTGTGTTATTGGGAGGGAGGTTGATAATTGTTTTTTTCTACATTAATATTTCTTTAGCAGAAGTTAAATATGTCAGAAGAAGAAGAAACAGTCATTTTATAAAGAAGAAAAGTCACTTGTCATTGTTAAACCACATCTTTCATGTATAAAAAAAGACTAAAGGCATGATTTTAACTTTTTCTGAGAACTTAGATGTTGTACTCAATGAATTAATTGAATTTTAAAAATGAGTGATTTCAAGCATTTCTTTCTCCAAATAAAAAGTCTTCATGGCGCCAGGCCAGGTGCTCGTCATTGTGTTTCTTTTGAAGTGTGTGTGTGTGTGTGTGTGTGTGTGTGTGTGTGTGTGTGTGTGTGTGTGTGTGTGTGTGTGTGTGTGTGTGTGTGTGTGTGTGTGTGTGTGCACGAATCGACCAATCATAGCCCAGTGCTCTTGCCTGGACATGAATCAGGTTAATCTATCTGTCTGTATGTAATTCACCTACCTCTGGAACTGTTCATCTGATCTACTTTAAACTTGGCCTGTGAGTCACTGGGGGCCCAAAGAAGTGCAGCATGGAATTTGGTACAATTTAGATTTGTGATTGCGGCGCCCGGTCAAAAACAGCACATCCGTGGGTTAACGCATGATTCCTGCGGCGAACAAGCTGCAGCTAAAAATCCTTGACCTCCATCATCTTAAGTGTGGGAGTATTTTAGACGGAGACCAAACGATGTGGTGCTCTGTTCGCTCTGCACACATCACATAAATACAACTACACACTGCAGGCCACACAGCACCACAAGTCCTGTTAACTTTAACACAGAACTTTTCTGATAGTCACTTATTAATGGAGGAATGTTTGTCAGCTTTTGCACCAACATGATGATTGGCTCTTGCTTTGCTAGATAATGCAACTACATCATGGTAGGTGTGTTGTTCCGGGTTCAACGAAGCGTGAAATTGTTTCTATGCGATGCAACCAGTAATTCATGACCAAACAAACAAACAGCCCATTCCCAACAGACGTGTGTAGGACAGGAACCGCACTGGAATTTACTGAACCTCTAATCTTCAGCTATCACATACTTCTTTATTTCTTATGGCCCTACCAAAGGGGCGTAAAGGTTTACCCTTGTTCATCCATACACAATGAGAATAGTCTCCACGTCTCAAAAACTGCTGGATAGAATTCAATGAATTTCACAAATGCTCTGTAGGACTTTAAAGGTTCCTGATTGGTGTCTTCAATTTGCTTATTTATCTATTTTTAAATTTTTAGACACATTTGAACTTTGGTCATTTACTTGTCAGTTCGCTCACATTTACCTATGATAGACGGGATGAGTTTTTCAGTAGCGAGGGCATCTGGGGTCTGCAGACTTCAAACATATGGGTGAGATAACTAAGAACAGGATTGGCTGCACTGGTTACCTCCACCAAAGACGTCACGTTTTCATCCGTGTCTGTTGGTTGGTTGGTTTGATTGTTTACAGGATGCTGCTTGATCGATTTCCGCAAAACTCTGTGGCGGATGGCGTTCATGGGTCCATTAAAGAACCCATTAAATCTTGGTGTGAAAGGGTGAATCCAGGAATTCTTTTAATTCTCTCTAACATTACAAGGGTTGACATTTTCCGTAATCACTCAAAATCTGCTCGATTGCCATAAAACTTTTAGGCAGCCTAGGCAATGGGTAAAAAAAAAAGGTACATCTTATATTTTGATGTGGATCTGAGGTTTATCCAGGATTTTTTTCTTTAACATCCAAAGAAGCAAAAACTGCTGAACCGATTTCCACAAAACTTTTGGAGGCGTGGGGCTCGGGTCGGGCAACGTAACCAGATGTGTATGACCTTAGCGGAGGAATGCGCTCTGCTGAGTGCTATCCTAGTTTTATGGGGCACACAAATGTTAAATAATACAACAAACAGAAGATTAAGCTCTGTTTAAATACATATTCATTCACACCAAATTATGGAATAAAAAAGTTTTTTTATTTATAGAAACAATCAACTGAAAATTTATCTCTAATATGATAGATGGAATTTTAATTATGTCAACAGAAGTTGTAATGGGCTTTTTTCTGACTAGCAATCAATAGAGAAAGTAATTAGTAGATTTTTATGATGCAAATCGTTAATTGCTGTGTTGTTAATGTGACTTTCCTGCAGTGTTTGGACCCTCAGAATTCACTGACGTCATCATGTGTGTTCTTTAAGATGTGAAAAATAACTTTCCTTCATGCTTTTTGTGTTCTGTACTGTAGTGTGTTTGCATTCATCACTCTACACAAAGGTCCTCTTAGGTATTCTCTTATCTCTGTCATTTCTCAAAATCCCAGCATATTATCAGGAAGACAATGTGAACGCTGTCTTTTCTTCCAGGCCCATGGATATTCTTTTTTCCCCCTGCAGGCCTTTGAAGGCCTGGCTGGTCATGGCTGAACTCTGGCCAGAAGGCATCTGTTACTCAACAACATCTGTTCCTGTTACTCTCTTTCTCCCAGCATGCCGAGGGACATGCAGGCTCTCCCAAGGGTGGCCCTTTGTGTGTCCCCATTGTCAATTCCATCATTGTCTGCAGAAGTCTGTTCTATAATACCACGGGGTTATAAACCCCGACTCTACCGGCCTGATGATTTACTGTTATTTGTGTCTAAATAAAGCCTTTTGGGGCAATCAAGAAAGAAAACTGAGGGGGATTTAAAGAGGTAGTTGTGAAGAAAACTATTAATAAAATTCATTTGAAGTTTGTTTTTCTCATTTGCGTTGATAAAACTTGTAAAAACTGTGTAAAGGAATAGCTTCAAATGTAAAAATAAAAGCCACTAAAGCTATTTTTGGTGGAAAACCTCCGGTAGGCGTAACTCTACATCGATCTGAATTTCAGAGCCATGAATTACCTGACTCGTTCTTTAGGGAGAGAAATAGGAGTGGTAAATCTAGCGTAGGGACATTGTTTTTTATGAATAGGCCCCCTCTTCCGTCTCCAGGGAGACACTTTCAACTTCTGGCAGTAGCCAACAGTGTCGGCATAGAAAAGCCCACTATGGGGTCGCCAGGGGAAGACAACAGATGTTACTGATTAACTTTGCTCACAGAACCCTAAAGAAGTGTTTTTCAGAGCGCTCACAGATGGACAAAAAAGTTGGATGCAATTAAAATTTCATGTTTAGCAATATTTATTTGGAAAAATAGTCTTGGCTAATTCCTTCATTCAAAAACAGTAAAGGAGATAGTAACATAACAATTTGTACAGTACAATCCCTCTTAAATAACATTTCTTAAAAAAAGTCCCATTGACCTGAAGTGCCTTTGCAAATATCATCATTAGAAAAGCCAACTTAAATAATCATAACAAACATCACAAATATACAATACAAAATAAAAATAACATAAATTAACTTAAATTAAATCATAATTTTAAATCTTTTTTCTTGTTTTTCTTCTTTATTTTACAAAAAGGACAATCTGTATCAAAAAGCAACATTTTTTTTTTTTTATTAAGACAAAGTTTTCATGTCCCGAAAAGAAATTAGAAAATGAACAATACTATGTCATAAACGGTTTGGAGGGCTTAGGGAAGAAAACGCACTTCAGTTAACACAGTGATCAAGTATACATACAGTCTTCACAGGTGCAGTGATGGGTTCACAGCCCATGTGAACAGCCTCATGAAGAACAGGCCAGTATGGCCAAACATCCACCGTTTGATGCAGTTCCTGCGCTCAGCAACGGCGTGTGGGTTAGAGAAAAGGCCTGGGTGCAAATGTTGCAAAGACAAAAAAAATCGTAGCATCGCACGTTTTTGCCACGAGACAGAATCCATTTATTTTATTTTTTTTGCCCCACTCCCCAATAAAAAGCAGAACAGAAAGCTAAGTGGCAGTTTACTTTACATCGTAAACGTTTATTTTTTACCCCGCCAGTTCTTATCCCACAGGCCGCCGCTGCCTGCGCTTAGTTTCCAGTAGAGAACCAGCTCACTCTGAATATCAGTTAAACGTCTCAGTATCAGCAGCAGTCTCAAGGCGGGACACCTCCCCCCCAGGGTTAGAGCAGCATCTGAAGGAGTACAAAAACTCTCCCATAGAGCAAATGAGTAACGGGCAGCCCATCGGTGGCTCGTTACACCTGCAGAGACAATATAACACAAAGTACATTAGTGTCTGTTCACAAGTTCACTGGTAGGTTAAACAAAACAAATCAATCAAAACTCACCTCAGTTGCAATTATACATTCGTCCTTTTCCTCTGACATCACAAACACAGATTTGTACTTGGTGTCCGCACATGCAGACATTTCTGGGGCTTTCTTTTCTGATGCATCGCTTTAGAAAAGAAGAAAACTGCTGTTAGCTTTCAGTCATATTATAACAGTGTTACATGTTTGAGAGACTTTTCAGGAGCAAAGTTTTACCATTTTAAACGTTTGCTGTGTTTCTCCTCAAACTCAAACGAGTCCAGGGATTGGCACTTGTCCTCACAGGCCGCCTCCAGCATGGCCTCTTTAGCCGCCTGCTCGTAGTTAACCTCGTGTACGAGGTTGTAGTCTGCAGGTGGATTTCGGCTCTTGTAGCTGCTCCTCCCTGGTGAAGATCCTTCATCGGGATCACTGCTGCAGAAGTCCATCTTCTTGTTGATGTTTTTGACGCCTGGTGTCGGCATCACACTGACCGCCAGGTCTCTGTCACTGCGGTGGCAGTTGTTAGTCAGATTATTTATTGTCTCCCCCTCGCCGACGGTCTCTATTTGACCACTGCGCTGGGCTTTTGATCGGAAAAATCCAACAAGTACGGCGCATCCTGCCAGCAGCAGCAGCACCAGGGCCACACCGGAGCCAACAGCCATCCAGGGCACCTCTGACCCGCGAATAGAAGCGTGTTCTGGAAGCAAGAACTGGCAGTTTCTGCCACCGTAGCCAGGAACACATGCACACACGTAGCGGTTGTTCCTCTCGTGGCAGGTAGCGCCGTTGTGGCAAGGGTTGTGTTCACAGCGGCTGATGGGTGAGCTGCAGTTGCGGCCGGTGTATCCCGGCGGGCAGGTGCAGGTGTAGCCGTTAGGACCTTCCTGGCACGTCCCACCGTTTTGGCAAGGGTACATAGAGCACTCGTCCCCGGTGTGGTCACAGTTCATACCAGTGAAGCCATCTGGACACTGACATAGGTACGAGTTGACAAGATCCACACAGCGTGCACCTGAGAACAGAAAGAGCCAGTGGCATAAATGTTTGGTAGGTAAGTTTGATGTCTTACCTTACTGGCATTCAGGACACAGAATCTACGCTTTTTTACAGCGCCGGTCACTCTTACCATTGGAGCAGGGGCTGGAGCTGCAGTGGTCGATCTTCTTCTCGCAGTTGAACCCTGCGTATCCTGTGGGGCACTGGCAGAAGTAGCCTCCATCAGGGTTGTCGGCACAGCGGCCGCCGTTGGAGCAGGGTCCGTCGGCACACGTCATGGCACTGAGCTCACAGTTGTTGCCGTAGAACCCATGAGGACAAGTGCAGGTATATGTGTTTTCCAAATCCTGTGACGCAAAAATAGAACAGGCTTGACCTCAAGATCTGTCTTGCAGCTGTAGCTCCTACAAACTGCTTGCTGTATCTGTTCCATCATTTTTTATATTTGTGAAGCTTTTCTGGCTTAAAGAAAAGATGTACGACGAGGGATCGAGGCATCACACAGTCGAGAGGATGTCAAGAAGACCAAACAAGACTTACGGTGCAGCTTCCTCCGTTGCGACAGGGGTTTCCTGCACATTCGTTGACCTGGATCTCACAGCTGGCCCCAGTGAAACCGGGCCTGCAGGAACAGGTGTAGCTGCCCTGACCAGTGTTGCTACAAGTGGCTCCATTCATGCAGGGCTTGTGGTGAGTGCAGTAGTTGAGATCTGAGAAGACACAGCAGCACATGTGGATTAGCCACAGAACAACAGCGACACAGTTTCTTTTTGTCCTCTGGGCACACTCTTCTTCCACTGTTTTTTTCATTTCCAGACAACTGCTGCTCTGTTGTTGTTTCTTTACCAGAGGGTTGATGTCGGCATCGTGATGCATTATTTTGTTCCTCCTACTTTTGTTTCTTTACAGTTTAAAACTTTACTTTCAGGAGTTTCCTGACAGTTTTCTATAACATAGAGCCGAAGAGATGACATAAAGCAAAAGTCCTGCACAAGACTTTGGAAACTTTGGCCTCTTGGTCCTCTTTCTGTGTGGATTACAGTCAGCATAGCTTTGGTCGTTTACAAGTAAATCCAGAAACACTGATTTGGTGATTTGCCAGTTTGAAGATGTGAAAATGAGGCTGACTTTGGATGAAAATGTACTTTTTAGGCATCTAAACTTCACGTTTAAGCAGCATTTCAATTCATTTTCTTCCAAATATTTAGTATCTGCTGTTAATTGAAATACATTCAACAGAATGTTGTTGAATTAAGTTTTATTGACCCAAACTTTCACTTTTTAACCCAACTTAGCCTGGTTTCAACCCAATTCCTCGACATCACCCTATCATTGTCTCCTTCTTCCTCATCCCTCGTTAACCCCAGACTCTCATCACACCCCTTCCTCACCTTGGTTGCAGAAGAGTCCCCCCCAGCCCTCCTGACAGTTGCACTGCCAGGGTTGCTGGCAGGTCCCGTGGAGGCAGCCCGGGTAACGAATGCACTCGTCGCAGTAGCGTCCTTTGAATCCCACTCTGCACCTGTTGGTTTCCAATTAGGAGGGAACACCAGTCAGTCCACTCGCATTACCTCATGTATCCCACTAATTAATTGATGCCCCAGTGAACTGGTGGGGGAAACTTACTTGCACTCTCCCGGTTTCTCGCAGAATCCGTGCTCTTCATCACAGCCCGGCAGGCAGATCGCTGAAACAGAAGAAAACTCTTTTTAGACACGTTGAGGCAGGAAACCAAAATACAGGTTCTTTGTTTTGAAAGTTATAAGACTTTTAACCTAGAAGTAATTAATTTAAAATAAAGGAGGGGCTCCTAAACTCAATCTTCTTATCACCATGGAAGAATTTTCTGCTTAACACAGTGCTGAGACAAAGGAGGGAGTGTGTGAGAGAGAGGACACACTCACACACAGACCCCCTCAACCCAGCCCACCACCCTCTTTTCTCTTCTTCGCTGCGGGTCAAAACTCTTTTATTCATTCTGTGCACACACACACTCACACACACACACACACACACACACTCACACACTCACACACACACTCCCCTTAATGTCTCGGATTGGGGCAGATAAGAGTGGACAGCTGGCGAGTGTGTTGCCAGTGCGCGACAGCTGCTCCATTGTCTCCTCTCTGCCGGCAGCTGCCCACTTCAAACAATACCTCCCCCGCCTCAGCCAATCAGAGCCCGGCCCACTCCGAGAGTAACGAATCGGAAGGTAGCATGTAAATTTATGGCACGCGTGAGATTATTCCCCAAAACTTTCCTTAGAATAAATCAAGTGGTCGTGTGTGTGTGTGTGCGTGTGAGGGAGAGGGGGGGTGGGGGGCTGTTTACGCACAAGTTGCCTTCTAACGGCACTTTGAGGATCTGATTACAGACCCAGCGTAGAAATGAACTTTTTATGCCCAACATTTACACACAACAAATAACAAAGTGTTTACATTAAGTTAAGTTTTATCTCCTAAATCCTCTATGAAATAATTCAAATGTAAGATCATCGCTCAAGACTTTCACATTAACTTCTACACATGTAGGCCTACCTCATCCAATCACAAAGTCATGTTACTCACGTTCAGTGCAGTATTGTCCCTTCCACCCGGCATCGCACACAATCTCCCCGCGCTCTCCACAGGTGAAGTGGCCGAAGGCGTCGTCTCTAGGCCGGCAGAACACCGAGCAGCCGTCTCCGTAGTAGTGCTCATCGCACACGAAGCGATAGGAGTACTTGAGCTCCGTCCTGCCGCTGGTGTGCAGGTCCTGAGACCAGTCCTCGCCCACCGTTAGATGCCTCTGGGTGGTCATGGTGCTGATAATGCGGTCCGGATTCTCTAAAGTGCACATGTGGAGGCGAAAAACAAACGGTTAATGGTTGGAAGAGTGTGCGAATGTGATGTAGACTGAAAAGGGAAGGGTGTTAGTTACCTGTGGAAAGGTCGTCTTTGGAGTCGGTGTGTAATGCCTCAATGATGAGCGAGAAGGTCCCCTGAGAACACAAATGGCTTCATGAAACAGGTGGCCAGCGGAGCTGTGGCGATAACATCAAGCAAAGGCCCGAGGCGATTGTGCCATACGCCCACTGAGCTGAAAGCAAACTGCCGAACCTGATCTGGTGAAACTAAATACCGGTAACGTTTGTGCGCTCTTAGCCCTCATCTCGATCAGAAATGGTCCCGCGGCACGTTTTTACGCACGGATTCAACAAATGGCGCGATACCGCTGCCCTCACTTCTACTGTAGTGAAATGCACATGAATGGCTGTACTTACCGGCCACGTGAAGCCGAAATTAATCCTAATGGGATTAGTGAATGAACTCTCCGGGATGACATCGGGGACCTGGAAAGAGTTGGAGCCAAGCACGGGTGTCACAGCGCCGCCGTAGGTGCACGGAGGCTCCGGGGAGGCGTTGGGCTGGTAGTGCTTGAGACAGATCCTGAAGAAGGTTTGACATTCGCACTGCTGCTGGAAAGATGAGGTCAGGCCTCCCTTACAGCAGTTTTTGTTGCCTTGTACTCCCTTCTTGTTTAGGAACTCATGCAATTTCAGCTCAAAAACACCCGAACAAAACCCCTGCGGAGGAAAACAACTTATCATTAGCTGTACCCACAGAGCCGCATGTGTGAGAGTGTTTCAGTGGGAGAGGAGGGGGCGATGGTTCATTCTTTGGAAGAAATAAAGATTTGGTATCTTACCTGGCACAGCAACATGGTCATGACGGCAAGAGTCAGCAGGATGACGCGCCCCATATTAAATAAATACATAATAAATAATGAATAAATAAAATTAAAAGTGTCGGGGCTGTGCTTGTCCTCAGGGTGCCTCCTCCTGTTCAGCCCCTCAGAGGAAGATGCATTGAGCACGTTTCTGTCGCGCCTCACGGGGTTTTCTCATCAACTTCTGCGGCTGTCAGCCACGCCGCTCTCAGTCATGTCCCGAGGCACAAAACAGGATAAATCCCAAACCTTTATAATAAAATCACAATAAAAAATGTTTGAACTTGGGGAATAGAAAAATAGAGAAGTCCTCCAGTTCCGTTATAAAGCGTTAATCCAGTGCGTAAAGAGAAAAAAAACGATGGGTTCCTTGTTCTTTTGTGAAGAAGGTGACAAATGTTAGAAAGTCGCTTTTTGTGTGAAGGTCTTGGTCTAACCCAAGGACAGATTTGTCACTGGTCCAACATGCTTCCTTCTTCCTCCTGGTGTCTTTCTTCCCTGTGAACTGTGCGTCTGTCTTCAGCCAAGGCCGCCTGCAGCCTGTTTTATACGGCCTGACACATGCTATGGTAATAGCATGCAAATGGACCCTCCTCCTCTGCCTCCCCGACTTCACCTCCCACTCTGGCCCGGCTCTCCACAATGGGATCCCAATGCAAGTACCCCAAAAGCCTCCCTTTACCTCAGCAGCGTTAATGTCTGAGCTCAAAATGGAGACGTGTGAAAATATTTCGAGTGAAACTTTGACAGAATGATGTGCGCAGAGGGAAAGAGACAAATGAAAGGAGCTCATCTCTAAAGCTAACACAAGTTTTCATAAATGCATCAAGGTTCAGGAGAGCAGCCTCAGAGGGGCAGCGATGGGGAGCCGACTCACTTTTATCAGAGTGTGTTGATAAATTAAAAACCAGCATCTAAAGATTTAAGAGGAACCTAAAAAGTCTCGAGGAGCCAGACTCCCCTCTGTCAGGATGTTGATAACATGTGCCTGAATTGATCCCTCCAGCTGTCGCCTCTGGACAAACTTTGTTTTTGGCGTCTGAAGACTCGAGGTGCCAAACAAAGAAGGGAGAAAATGTGGTTTAAAGGAAGGGAAAAATGTTTCTTGGCCAAACCCTGACTCAGTTAATGGTTTGCACCCCTCCCCCTCCTCACCCCTCTCCTCTGAATTTGTGTATTTGTGCCTTTGAATGATGCTGTGAGGAAAACATTCCTTGGCAGAGCTGTGTGGTGAGGTAAGCTTCTGGAGGGGCTGGACTCCTGCTTTTCCATTTTTCTCTGCCTTTTTCCCCCCGAATCTCCGGGCTAACGCACAAAAAACCCCGCGTGTGTTCCATGTACAGTATGCGTGTGTGCGTGCGTACACGTGCACGCGCGCACCGTAGTCGCTCGCGTGGCCAACATGAGGGGGAACTTTTGTGTGTGTGGTGAAGGAATAAGTTTGCACCCCCCGCCCTCCCCTCAGCTGTATGGTAATTCGGTCAGCACCTGCTCTCCACTCAATAACAGCGTGCGCGCGCCTCCCTTGGTTGAGCGCGCGCCCACACGTCCCACACACAATACTCTCCCTCCTCTCCCTTTCACTTCAAACATAACAAACATCGCCTACATTTGCTTCTTCTTCTATTCCTCTTTAAATATTGACCACATCCTAGCAGCGCGAAGAGGAAAACATACAATATTTAATCAGCGTGCACGTGCATGCGCGCGCTTATGAACAAGGAGCAGGAGGTGGGGGTTGTTTCTTAATTAGGTCGTTCATTAGAAGTGTGATCTTTCTGCCTCATAACGGGGCCAATAGCCAGCTTGCACACACATTACGTCGCCGTGTCTCCCTATATTACGGTTTCTCTCCGGTGTCCGTTAACCTGCTGCTCTCCTCCACACCGTCCAGGGAGGCGGGCGTTGACATGCTTTCACTTTCTCACCCAAATTCCCTTCAGTCCTGATGCCACGGAACAGTTGATGGTTACTTATTACCTCTAATCAACCAAACAAAGTCCTCATCCATTAATAAAACTGTCCATCTCTCCTTTCACACCGGGCTGTTTCTCAAAGCCTGCTGAACCGTGACCATCACAATTAACCTCTGACAGAGACAAGAGAATCAGTGATATGTTCTCTGCAGGGCAGAAGAGACACTTTAAATGTTTTACAGCTTCCATCGAGTCTGAAATCTCGTCTTGGTGCCATGGATTTACCCTCTAATATAATAGTAATAATACTAATAATAATATCCAGCTGAGTTTGTATTTATCATATGACCTGAGCTGGAATGCTAAAATTATACAAACTGAAAAAAAAATCTAAATGTAATAGAGTCAAAATGAGAAAAAATGCATCTGAACGTGAACAAGTCTTCATAGAAGTTCAACTAGAACCAGAGACAACAGCGAAAATCAGATTAGAAACTCTGGTCAGTCTGTCCTTCACTTCTGTCCCCGTTTCTGCAGCCAAGAAGCTGCTGCTGGGCTCTGACTGTTTAAGTAAAGTGCTACTGTAGGGGGCTGCTGTAGTTTAACTCCTGCCCACCAGTAGCTGCGCCAAACAAAAACGGGTGAGTCGGGGTCTGACTATTCATCCATTCTCTGCGCTTTAATTTCCATTGATTGTGAATGCAGGAAGGAGGGAGGAAGGGGGTCTTCACTGAAGGACCACGACACGCCTTCAGACGCGGACAGACCCTTACAAGCCATCTGCCACTAGCTACCCCCCTCCACATCCAGAAAACGACGTTTATTTCCCTGCTTCCCTCCCTCCCTCCTCCGGCCTGAAGCGCACGTCTCTATGCGCCTCTGTCCACCGGGCTCCGTCTACACTCAACTGGAAGCATGTTAAAGGACCTGTAACGGTATGGGCCCTCCGGGGCCATATGGCGAGGGGGAAGCTAGGAGTTTTTTTCTCCTTTTTTGGTCCCCAAAGAGGAGACAACACATGGTCACTCGTGGGAACGTAAACACGGCGCGCATCACACGATATCGATCATATGAAGCGGTGATTGTGGGAGGGGAGGTGCGAGAGTGCTGCTGCGTGATGATCAATTGATTTTTTAGACTGATACCTAATCATTGCGCAAAAATATCGACGCATCTTCACCCGGAGTGAAAGCTTCCAACCCGAGTGGAGCGCACTGTGTCGAGCCCACGCATACTGCTGGGTTGATGGTTCCGTTCCTGAATGATGCAGGAGGAGCAAGGCACCACACCAACGAAGTTGGACGGAGGTGGGAGGAGGGGGGGAGGGGTGTAAGAGGCCTAAATGTACACGAGCCTCAAGGAAACCCTGAGATGTTTTCATGCACGCCTCCCGGAGTCCTGAATGATGCTGACGCACAAAAGCTGTAATTAATGAAACATGACTGAATAATTATCCCAAGGAAAATTGCAACCATTCCATAATACTAAAAGTGAGTTTACGTAGAGTTTACAGTCTTAAAATGAAATGTTATTCACAGGTTGGTTTGGTCGTATTGTCCTGTAATTATGTTTCCAGACCCATGACTTAAAACTACACCTGGACTGTTTCTCTGGGATGTCCGCCTGTTTTACCTGCTGAAACCCAGAGATCAACAGGCTCCTTTGTGTTCAGATCAGATTACTGTGACCAGCTGCTGGAAGAGGGGCCACAGGCCAGATCCGCAGCTCCCCAGGGCTCTTCAGGGCTCCTCGCGGCTTCCCACGAGCCGTCGAAGCTGCCGGTACTGGCTGCTGTCTCATTTGCATACGTTGCTGTTTCTGGAGACGTGCTGGGCTCACGTTTATGGGAAGAGTGCCGCACTAATCAGGCGGGGGGCCCAAGGACGCGCCTGCAAGCGTGTGTGTGTGTGTGTGTGTGTGTGTGTGTGTGCGGTATAAGTGTGTGAGAAGGGAGTGGGTGTGTGTAGAGACACTGGGGACCTAAGGGGGGGGGGAGCTAAGGGGGGAGGGTAAAGAGGGACCTGTACGTGGCTAGTCGCGTGCCAGTGTTTATGAAAGCACATCTGCCGCGCACCCTGGTATGACGTAGTACCACATATGCGGGTCCCTATGAGCAAAATCGATAATTTAACAACTGATACTATGCGCGACACGTTTACCCACAACAAATACTTAAGTTAGTGCTGATGAGATCTCAACCTGCCGTAATAATGTCCGGCCAAAGGGTTAAACAATCATCAGAATCAATAAACGTGTTTTATAAGGTTATCAGAGCACAGAATGAAGTGAAATCTTATGAGGGTATAATGTGGATAGATTGAGATTAAACACACATTAAGTGTGTGTAAAATGTGTGTATAATCATCTATCCTAAATCTGTCTAAAATAAATCAGACATGAAACATTCAGTTTCACCACCATGGATGCGTTTCATGGAAAAAAGAGAGGAAGAAGTTTTCTAAGGTGTCCCTGTTAATAACACGTTAAATGCATATGTGAGAAAAAGTTAGAACATAAAAAATATCAATAAAATGCTTAGAATTCCCAAAATATCCAAAAGCACCTCTCTGTACAGAGATGTGTGTGTAAAGTGTGGTGAAAAAATATTGAACAGTTTTGGAGATGTGCCCCAAAAAAACAACCTCATTTGAGACACAGAATGAGCCGAAATTCAACTTGTAGCCACAGAAACAAACAAAACAAAAACAAAAAAAGGATAAAAGTTCCTAAATAGTACAAAGCACCACTTCAGTACTTGGTTGTTGTGTGTGGAAATTTTCAAGAAAAATATGAAACAGTTTTTGATTCTGAAATGAAACGTGACAAATTATATCCTTCATTCATGGTGGGGGATAAAAAAAAGCACATACATTAAACATGTGTGAAATATAAAATCCTCACTGGTCAAACTGGCTCTATATCCTCTGACACACTAAACACATATAAGAATAGTACAGACGCAATAAAGCAGCTAAAAATACTGAGCTGACCTTGATTTTGGATGATGTCAGGTGTGTGTGTTTGTAGCATGAAGGGACCACATTTTATTGTACAATCCTGGTTGTATGATGAATTAAAGTGAAGCCACTGTCACGAACCAGCTCCTGACTTTTTGTATGTGTAGCTACATCCTAATATCATCCCCATGTGATAATGTAGAACATCTCATTGGACATCTTCAGCCTCCACCCTCCTGGTTTTAGGCTTTCCAGCAGCTGTTGGAACTTGGCAGCAGGGATGTTCTCCCAGTCAGCCACAGGAGCATCAGTGACGTCCAGCACTGACGCTGGGCGATGAGGCCTGGCTCACAGTCGGCACAATATAGAAAAAAATGTAAATGTTTGAGCAATTAAATATCGAGGGAAAAATAGAAAAATGCACATTACAATTTCCCAGAGCCAAAGTGACACCTTTTAGATGTCTGGTTTTTATTTGACCAAAATCCTAAGATATATTATTTATTTAGAAAACGTCCTGCACAGTCAGGAATACAGGAATAACTGGAATACCGACAGGATTAACTCATGTTTGAGTCGATGGACACCTTGAATGTTTGACATTCTTTGCTCTATAAATGACCCAAAACAACATATTAATGATCAAAACAGTTGGTCTGTAAGCATGAACAACAACCCCAGACGAACACTTGTGTCCATGTTGTGTATTTGATGTTGAGAAAACAAAACACATGCGTGATTTGCATCTTCTTTGCCACCAGAAGAAGTGCAGTTCTCCATTTGTCACCATCAGCCACTCTCTGTGCTTCCCTTTAGGTTTTATCACCAGCATGAATGATGGGAGAGTAAATGGAGGTATAGTTCACCTCCCCTCCCTCCTCCTAACTCTCCCTCTCTATCTCTACAACCATGAGCATCTGCCCAGAAATGAACAGATGTAGGCACCTGCGCTGTGGGTCCACATATGTGCACATGTCCCCCTCCCCAAACCCCCTTTCAACCTTCCATGGGACCCGGAGCCGACCACAATGGGGAGAGATCAGGGATGCAGTAACCAAATACTGCCTATCCCCCCAGGACACTCGCTCCTTTAGAGGCATTGTCACCAGTTATATCAAGTGGCTGCACCCAACAATCTGCTGTATGACTGCTCATTTGAGACATAACATAATTCAGAGGGACAGGGGAGGGAGGGAGGGGAGGGGAGGAGAGGCGCTGGGTGGTGTACAGAGGTGGCTGTGGATGATTTCTATGGCTCCAGTATGAAGTGGTGGGTGTTTAAAACAAGTGGGCTCAGGTTTTCTTCCAGTCGGGGTTAGATTGAATTGAATCTTGGGATAAGTGGCCGTTGGGCTCGTTTGGACGGTCCAGGGATGGCAGGTGCTAACTGGGGTAGGAGGATGAAAGAGAGGCGTGCCGGTGCAGGGTGGATACAAGACCAGGTTACACATAAGAAGCCTGGTTTTTGTTGTAGAAAAGAGGTCCAACAGCCCAATGGTAGAGCAACAGTGGATAATGGTGCCATAATAGCCCCCATCCCCATCTCTCAGCTGCCGCTGGACGACAGAGGATCCACACGCACCTGTTGTCATCCCCCTATTGTGTCCAGCCAGCGTCAGAGTGTTACACCTCAGGAATGCTCCCCCGTCCAGAGGCCTGGCTTCTCGTCCCAGGAGAGAGCTTAGCCACGGTGCAATGAGGGGAGGTGTGTGTTGGGGGGGGGGGGGGGGGGGGGCACAGGAACCAGCAGCGAAGCTTTAGAGGACAAGACAAGGAGAAGGAGGGGAGGTGGAGTTGAGAGGAAGGGTGGGTGCGTTCCTCTGAAGCCAGTGTCCTCTCTCCTCCTCTCCAGGGGCCTGTCCAGAGAGCCCTGTCCTAAATCACTGGCCCCAGGGGGAAGGCTCTCCATTGTGAAGAGATGGCCTCTGCAAGCTGGGCCGCCAGCTGCCACTGCTGCAGCGTCATGCCCCCCCCATCCTCCTCCCCACATACACACACTCACACATCTCCCCTCCACCTTCAGCATCATGACAATGCTCCCTGCGGCCAGGGCCACAGGCCAGCAGAGAGCATTAAAAAGGAGTTGGAGGACAGGCTTGAGAAAGGCCACAGTGGAGCAACATGTTTTTTGGCTGAACATTAATGATGACAAACTCGGAGCAGGGTTACGGTGCACGGCACGGTAACCTGAATGAAACTGACTACCAGCCCCCTCTCAGCGAATGAAAGAGAGCTCTGAATAATAAAAAGAGGGATCATCATTTCTGTGACGCTGTATTTCATGATTCTTTTTTTTTTACTTTGACGCTACACTGTCAGCATTTAAGAAAGTTTCACATCCTGCAAAATCCAGACTTCAGCCTTTGAAGTCAAACCATAAAGATGCTCTTTAAGTCAGTCCTGTCTTTAACTTCCACCTCTATCGGTTCAGCAGGATACTCTGTAGTGCCGATGACAAAGAAGTCAAGTTTAATCTATGAATTCAGGGACAAATCAAAAGAAAACAAATCATAAAGTGTGCGTGGGGCGTGCATACAAGCCTCCAGAACAGCTGCAGTGCTTCTTGGCATAACCTGAGGAGCCTCTTTATGGTTCTAGTATATAAGAACCCTCCCTTTTATAATCCATTCCACAAGAACTTTGGACTGCTGACGTTTTTAGAGACGTTTTCAGATCCTGGTTTGGATTAGCTTCTCTCCTAGAGAAACCGTGAGTGACGGAAGTGTTGATTGGTTGAACATGTGAGCTACTGCAGCACCATAAATGACCGTTTTTAGAAACCTGTGTGAGACGTTAAGGCCCATTTATACACAACCCTACATACTGACATACATCCTTTAAGTCGACATCAGAGTCCATCAAGACTTTTCAGTTTTTCACTTCACTTTTTCTTCTTCGTTGTTTCCGTACATATTTCTCATGCCTTGCTTGAATTGTAGCCACACTGCCCTCAACCCGTCTGATCCGTATCCGTCAGCTCTCTGAAAACCTGCCCAAATACGTCTGAAATGACTGCAGAAGGCTTTTGTCCCTCTCCCTTTTCCATATCCGTGTTTAACGTAGAGCATAAATGGGCCTTTACCCGTCTAATCAATAGCTCATAATGGATGCCTTAAAAAACACACACACAGATCAATGTTTTTCAAATTGTTATTTTCACAGTATGTTGCAGGGAGACTGGAGAAATCCCTGTGGACAGTTCCTCTTAAAGAGACCCCAAAACTGTTTGGTTTGAAGATACTTTTTAGAGTTGAACATCATTCCATCAAAGATATTCCCTCATTTGATGTTTTGATGATAATTAGAGTTAGAGGTAAGAGAACAACAGGCCAGAATCTCCTATAAGTGTTTAAGTTGGTTTGAGATCTGAATATGGATTTTTTTAATGTATCCTTTATTTAGGCAGGAAGGTCCTTGAGATAAAAGATTTCCTCTTCTATTAAAAAAAAATAGTTGTGATGTAGAAAAATCACACACATTTAAGCTGCTATCTGTCTGTGAGTGTGTGTCGTGTCGTGCACACTTTGTAGGAGGTGACCTTTATTTAGCCACTGCAAGGTAAAAGTTAGACGTGTAGGATTGTTCCGTCTGG
>CM075191.1:4000554-4023054 GCA_037577475.1 Chaunax sp. Z400 | reverse complement strand
AAACACCTGAATATGTATGACAGGAGCATGAATTTCATCTACATACAGAGGAAGTTTAATCACTCAGCTTCACTTCTTTGGGCATCTTTTCACTTTTCTCCCCTTCTTGCTTTTTCCTGACAGAAGTGGGGGCTGGTGGATGGTTCGATCAATGTAAGTCCTCAGGGATCAATCAGTATTTGTCAGCCATCAGTGTTACTTTAGAACGTTTGCAGTTCTTACAGTGTTTGTGTTGGTTGCCCCCTGCAGACTGGTTTTAGTCCTAGACTGGATAGTCTCCCCCCCAGTCCTACAGGTTGCAGGCCTTGACTCCACAGATTACATCGCCCCCTGCAGGAAAAAGACAAGTCAGCAATTTAATTTTGCCCCCTCTGTCACCTCCATCACCCAAAATGTCCCATCCCACCTGTCGTATTAGGAGATTCCTTTTAACCACCTGACAGTAAGCTGGTGAACAAGATTTAGTACCTGTTCAAGAATTGTTTGTTAAGATGAACAACTTGTCTGTCTTAAGCAGGGTCTGTTTATCT
The DNA here is from genome assembly GCA_037577475.1 of Chaunax sp. Z400. Lineage (NCBI taxonomy): Eukaryota > Metazoa > Chordata > Actinopteri > Lophiiformes > Chaunacidae > Chaunax > Chaunax sp. Z400. The sequence continues at coordinate 4,022,524 of CM075191.1, read as the reverse complement.
AAACTACAATATCAGACCCTGTTATACTGCATAATCAGTATAAAACTGTTTTTATAGTAATGATTTCTTTTTAAGAAAGTAAATTGATCAGAAAAGTGAACCAGTTATCTTCTAGAGCAAACTAACCCAAAACCTTCTGCGTGGCTGGATACAACTAAAGGTCAATGTAAATAATGGATGACAGAAAAGAAAAATTGAATGAAATTGGATAAACTCACTTTTAAACTAAATTTAAAAAAATTGTTCTCAGTCCAGATCATAAGAGTCAGAAAAAGGTCTGTGGTTAGTTTAATCAAACCTGGAGTGTTGAATATAGTTCAGCTACATTAAGACTAAACAGTAAAATAGATGAGTCAAACTGAGACGAGGTTGATTGAAGCTTTACTGAGTTAAAACCAGATAACATAAGTCCTACTGTGACTGAACAAGGCAGTGTTTTGAGTTGAACTCAAGTTTTTTGGATCATTTCGTATCAGAAAAAAAGGGAAAAGGCTTGAACCTGCAACCAAATTCAGCTGAATAAAATCCATCTTTAGTGGTTTCCATTGGATCCACCTTGAAGAAGTGAAGATGTTAAGGGAAAATCCTGATACCAATTTTCCTGCTTTTCCCTGAAAAGACCAAAACCATCATTTTGTGCTTCTTTTTTCTGTCAGTTTTAAAGGAACAGTTCACCCAAATATTGAAAATTCCTTCCTTATCTGCTCACCTCCACGTCGATGGAAAGTCTCAGGCCACAGAACATCTCCGGAGCTTGTAAACAACTGCAGAAGATGGGGACTTGTTTTAACAACTGTAAACAAATATAAGCTCCATACATATTATCTGGTGAGTCTCCAAAAGACCAGATATCCTAAAGTAATTTGAAAAGATGTTATTGACACAATTTCTTAAGCTGAAATCTTCACTGTAACACAAATGCTTTTACCTCAGAGGCTTCAGACAAGAATTCAGCTAAAAGAAAGGTGTAAATCACATCTCTTTAAGTCCATTTGGGATGTCATTTATCATCAAAGTTGTTTGTTCCTACCTTTTAAGACAAGCCTCCATCTTTTACAGTTGTTTATGCTGCAAACACTGTTTTTCTGTGAAGCTCCAGAAATGTTCTGTGGGCTAAGAAACTTCACCCGACTCTCCATCGACATGGAGGTGAGCTGATGATGACTGAATTTTCATTTGTGCCTTTAACATGAAGCAGACGCCATCTTGCAATGGGATGCAGTCAACATGTTGATGTAATGACATTACATTATTACATGAATGCATCTTGCACAGTTGTGATGCTATCATGTCTGAAAATATGTGTCGTTATCCCTTTAGCTTCTGCCTTTTCATGGGATTTAGTGATGTTTTACTCTAACCTGGCCTTTCTGTTTCCGACATCGCCTCATGAAGGATGAACTGGAGCGTCTCCGGCCTCTGTGCTACAGGAACGCTGATGTCTTCCTCCTCTGCTACAGCGTGGTCCGCCCATGCTCTTTCCGCAACCTGATCAACAGGTGGGTTCCCGAGATCCACCAACACTGTCCTGGAGCGCCCCTGGTCCTTGTTGGCACCCAGCTGGATCTGAGGGAGGACGTCCAGGTGCTGATTCACCTGGCTCAGAACCAGGAGCGGCCGGTGGCCACCGAGGAGGGCCTGCAGCTTGCACAGGAGCTCGGGGCAGTGAGCTTTGCAGAGTGCTCTGCGCTGACCCAGAAGAACCTGAAGGATGCTTTCGATTCAGCCATCTTGGCCAGCATCCAGCAGACAGACTGTAGCGTCCCGCAGCAGAGGCTGACTCTGACGAGGAAGACGCCCGATAAGATCAAGAGCCTCTCGGAGACTTGGTGGAGGAAGATCAGCTGTCTGATGGGAGAGCAGAGCTGTGACCTCAAGTGAACAGAATACCAAACTTGGATCAGATCATGTTGCCAAGGACTACATGACATGATCTGAAATATATATGATCTGGATCTGGATCCAGTTTTGCATAGTGGTGGACCATCATGAGTTGCCATGTTTGGGTATTTTTATTATGATTGGCGTATTATTATTTTTCATGATAGTGGCAGAAAGACTCTCACCATGTTGAACAAAGTAAGAAAGTGATGCAGAAATTGGAACCGTACCCAGATCCACCTTCAAATTTAAAGTCTTTCTTGGCCCGAGATCCACCCCACCCCCACCCCCCCACCTACACAAAATCTTACTTTTGAGATATCTTGCAAACAAACAAATAAGCAAACAAATGTGGATGATCACATAACCTCCTCTGCCTCTCATTGGCAGAGGAATAAAACAGGTAAACAACTTACTAAACCTAAATCATGACAACATGAGGTCCAGAACAAGCTCAGAAATGCTGGTTGGTGACTCATGTTGTTCAAATCCCTGACAGAGAGGGTGGAGGTGGGAACGGTTACATTTTTGTTATGGGGAGTACACCACCTGTCAAACCAGCTGAATGTCTTCTGTGGTGACAGACTGGGAATGTCGAGCAGTAATGGAATGTAACCAAGTACAGTTACTCAAGTACTAACATGCAATTTTGAGGTACTTGAGTTTTTCCATTTTCTATAAGTTTAATACTGTAATAGTGTACTTTTTACTCCACTACATTATTTATTAGCTTTAGTTACTAGTAACTTTGTAGATTGCAGAGCCACTGCACATTTTTAAGTTATAACATAATAATAATCAGTAATCATAATAATTGCTCTGGTGTGAAGTGTGTGTGTTTTACTCAAGTATGTCTTTGGGTTATTTTTAAAATACATTTGCCAAACATGATGAGAAATGCTATTGAGTTGCATTTTGGGACGTGTAGTGTCCGAGGTCTAAATCTGGGCTAGTACAATTAGATTGTGCAAGTAAATTGTCTGGCATGTGAAGCTAAAGCTCATTATTTACTGTATGACTGACTGCTCACACTGTATGGGTACAATAGGCCTGTTTTGCCTGTGGACCAGTGTGTCTATTGACAATTATCAATAAGTACTGGTTTGAAATATTAACAGAAACAACATAAATATTCTCGTAGATGGACCCCAGAGGGTTAAAGATTATTTACATGCATCTCCTGCTTTGCTAGACAGCATGATTACATGTTTTAAAACATAGAATCATGAATCAGAAAAGGTAGTTCTTCAGCAGGTCACCACTTCTGCTCTCGATCCTTCACCAGACAGAAGTGGGGCATGTTGTCAGGTTAATAGGGATCAAGTGTTGTTGACTTTGTCATCAGCTCTCTGATCCTCCTGACGAACTGCTGACCCAACCCATCCAGACTTACATGCATGCAAATTCCCCTTCACCTCAAATACAGTCAGAGGCAGAATGTCTGGGTGATTTTCCTGTAATCTCGGGGTAAGCAGAGTATCACAGCTCTGCATGGCTTCCCTCTTTGATTCAGAGCTGTGGAGGCTCCTCTAATAGGAGCAGACAGCACCACCTGGACTGGATTAGATCAGCATATGGAGGCTGATTCTCTCCCCACGAAAGCTGCGCACCTCAAAAAGGCAGAAGAGGCCAAGTCCTAGCTCTTATTTGGGACATATAAGTAAGGAAAATGTAGTTAAAACACCTCCTAAACTGAGGTTACATGCAGCTTTACTCTCACAAATTGCTACACAGCATTGACTTACATGCCTGACCCCAACCCTAACATAGTTTACCTGTTGGTATTTACCCCAGTAAAGGAGGTAAAGTCCCACAATGTGACACTAAAGTAATACTTCTTCAAAGATAGAATGGAATCAGGAAGGATTTCTCATCCATCAGCTTCACTAAATTAAACCATACAATTGGATTTATTATTCAAATGATAATGAATCTCAGAGCTTCCCCAGAACTGTATGATCAGCAGTGAGCTGCTCTGTTACCTTGAACAGATGGGAGTTGTGTATCTGTGCACTTGCCCTCTATAAGATGGTACGGAGAATAAAGACTAATTAACTTAATTAATTAAGTGTTAAACGAGGTCAGAGTGACCTTTAATTGCTTGAGTCCTTGCTGAAGTGGACATTTATGCCAAATTTGAAGAAATCCCCTTGAAATGGACCAGAAAAGAACCCACACAGTTAGCTGTGGATGCAGATAAAGGGATTCAACCAGAAAAATGTTCTGTATCATTTGGATACAATCTCGGCTGTTTAAAGATCTCTGTTCCTGTTAAGTTAGAATGACTTTCCCTTTTTTCAGACCTTTTCTGTACATTGTAGAGTAAAGTTTTCTTTTGAGCTTTATACATAATTTGCAGAACATACAGAATATATATTATATTATATTATATTATATCATATTATATTATATTATATTATATTATATTATCATATTATATTATTTTATTATTGTTATATTATATTATTATATTATATTATATTATATTATATTATATTATATTATATTATATTATATTATATTATATTATATTAAATAGCTTAAAGACAACTGAAGGGCACCCATGTAAAACTAACATGATGTTGACAAAAAATGTTGCTGTGTGTCCTTCCCGATGATCTCCTTCTGTCTCTTCTCTATCACGACCAATTCAGGACAACAAAAAACAAAGAAACAAACAAAAAAACAAAAAATAAACAAACAGGACCTTCATGAAATGGATCCAGTTGGATTATTAGGATGATAACAGGACATTTAGTTGTTCAGCCAATTTGTGCATGAAAAAATGAAAGAAGTTTTTCCTCCACTAAGCAGATTATACAGATTCGTTAGGCAATGAAGTCATTTTCACCTCCAGCTCCAAACTTATGTAAGCAGTAAATGTGCTTGCACCCATGGCCGTACACAGGGTTTAGAAACACCGAGGTCCATAAAGTGAGCTTGCTGGGGGGTTTGGGGGCATGACACCCTGAAAAATGTTGATATCCCTGATATGCTTTTTAAGACACGGAGGGCAAAAATCAGCTTTAAAATCATGTCAGTTGGCAGTTTAGCATAAATTATCTGTGAAGCAGTAATGCATGAGAACCAGGTTAAATGTTGCAGTGAATGATCCATCCCTTATGATACACCTTATTTATTTCATCTTTGTGTTTGAGTTTGCATCATTTTGGATCTGAGTTACAGATTCATGTTTTCAGTCATATCAAACATAAAACAAGCTATTTTTGACATGTCATACAGTTTTTAAGCTGCTGTGTTATTTTGAGGAGATGGATGATCTTCTTTCAAAAAAATACACTTTCTTGATTTAAGAGAAGAAATCTGGTTTATTGGAAAATAGTACTACATAGTGAAGAGCCACTGGGGCCATTTCAACTTGAAAGAATTGGATGTTTCTCATGCACATTGTGGCTACATTCATATAGTTGGTTGTGCTTAACAAGATATGTACAAATGTTGTTAAAGCTACTTTTCAAAGCCCAAAGCTTGAAAAAGCAGTGCTTTGAATCAAAGTCCATACATATATGCCTCACAGTCGGACCAAGTGCCTTAATCTGAGAAGGAAGATGCAGAAGGTAATGCTGCTTAGGTACATTTGAATCTGGGAACAGTTGTTTGAAATGTTTCAAATGTTGCTCTATGAAAAGCTTCAGCCTTGAGAGTTTAGAGAGCAATAATAGGTGAAAACAGAATTCTTACTATCTCTAACAAATGCAGAAGCATTTTTGTGTCATCATTTTCTCCAACTGTGTCAATGAGAAATGGCAGGATCTTTAACAACACCAGCATCTGCCCAGCAGACTGCATCAGTTTACTGTCATTTGATGACAGTGTATTGATGGATATGGGACAAGGCTTATCCCTCGCATCCACAGGAGAATTAGGGAAACCAACAACTGCACTATTGAATGTGTCCAACTCCACATGTCCTGAAAGCACAAGATGCTTTACAATACATCTGATTTCATTTGGGGCAACACCTTCAGGAATAACATGCATGATGTCTTGTGGGGTTTGATTTATCATATGGAAAAGTGGGATTTCTGTTCATCTGCTTCTCCTGTTTAGACCAAATGTCTTTTTTAGACTTTTTTTCAGAAGGTCAGTGCTCGCCTTTTCAGTGTCTGTACTGTATTAACAGAAGTGACAAAGAACTTGTCAGAAGACAGTGCTGGGCTGTAAAAATGTGTTAAATAGCATCATTTGGAATGAGTGCTTCAGTCATTGAACACAAGGAAAATCCCCCTTTTTAAGAAGCCTGTCATAAATCACTGTGGCTGACAGTCCTGGAAACACACATCACTTAAAATCTCAACAAAAGTCAACAATTACTGGTAGTTTTAACGTATTTAACCTGTGATAAGGTGAAACATTTTAGTCCCTAAAACATTGATTTCTCACTTATTGAGTAAAAAACATTTGACTATTTTCTCCTATTCGTTACCCAACACATCCCATTAAAGAGACGTGTAAATATGCAAATCTAAACACCAAACTGAGATGATTCTTCTGGTTTTGACTTTGTATTTGAGGTCATTTGTACATCGTTCTTAGTTCAGTTTGACATGAAATATTGTGGAAATCTTCTTCTGTGGCGGCGGCGCTGCTCCGGTTCTTCTGTCTTCAACTGGTTTCTTTTTGACAGTTCAGGTCTTGGACTTGAGGTCTGTATATTTCCTTGTAAACATAAAACATCTTTGGAACGTTTGACATGTTGAGGGTTTCCTTATGTTTGCCAGGCTGTCGTTCATCTGATGTCCTGATCCTGGATCTGTTTCTCTTTATCCTCATTAGGACGGTTCCCTCATCACTGTTCTCATGCTTTGGTTCTTCTTCTTCTTCTTCTCTCAAAGAAAGAAAAAAGAGGCTTCAGTTCATTCTGAGATAAATGGCTGTTTTCTCAGACAGCTTTACAGTAAATACTAATGTAAACATGCTGTACAGTGTCTTCAGGACCAACATGGTACATTTAGATTACTAATGATTACCAGTGGATCCTGCTCTTCCATGTGGAGGATGAGGAAGTGACTTCTGTCATCTCATTTCTTCTCATCTCTCTTCAGGATGGTTCACTCGTTGTTGTTGGTCTTCTGATCTGATCCTGGGTCTGTTTGTCATCTCCTCTCTCATCCTGTCCCTCATCTCTTGTGTCCTACTGGGGTCCTCTGGTGTCTTCTCTTCAGTCTGGGTTCTGGAATCAGAGAGAGAGAAAAAAACAAACAGAATCCAAAGCAAAATTTCTCTCCTGTATTTTACCTAATGATGACATATCTTATATTTTCTGAGTAGAAACTGTATGGAGATCAGTTTATACCTGGTCATTGTTTATGCAGTGGATTAATATTTGGGTAATATTGAAATTATACTAAATTTAGTGAGGTAATTAACTCCAGTGTCTGCATTCTGTTCATCATTATCTAGGGATCATTTTTGAAAGTTAAAAACATTTTTAAAGTATTTATCTAACAATCAGCAGATCAGCAGCACAAACAGTAAATAGTATAAATTCAATAGATTTCAAACTCACCTTTTCACCTGTCATTTCTATCTCACTTAACAATTGAGTCACAAGTACAGTGAGGACATGTTTGACATCAGTGTCTGGTGACACACCAAGTCAAACTTTTTACATTGATTTTTATAAAAAAAAATTAAGATAAGATCAGATAAAATCACTTAAAATTATTTTGGATAAAGTCAGATCACATCAAATTACTTCCAATAAAATCAGATCAGATCAATAAAAAATCACTTCAAATTACTTCAAATAAAATCAGATCAGATCAAATCATTTAAAAATCACATCAGATCACTTAGAATAATATGTGATCAGAGTCTATTCAACAAACCAAATATCCATCCAAATAAACTCAGATAACATTTGATCCTCTTCCTCCCGCTGTAGGAATAGTGCGACAGACGTCCAGAAGGAGCGCTGAGAAACAAGAAGAAACAAACCTGTAAATCAACTGTTTGATTATTGATTGATTACTTGTCCTCACATCTTTGAACTATAGAATACTATAATCCAATAAAAGTTCATTCATAATAAAAAGGTTACAAATATCCTGTGTGTTTAGTTGAAGCTGCTTTATGTAGCAGCTGGAATGTGAAAATAAACTTCAGTGTTTCCTCTAGAATGTTTTCCAGCAGCGGTGCTGTTGTGTTGTTGTGTTGTTGTGCTGTTGTGTTGTTGTGTTGTTGTGCTGTTGTGTTGTTGTGTTGTTGTATTGTTGTGTTGTTGTGTTGTTGTGTTGTTGTGCTTTTGTGTTGTTGTGTTGTTGTGTTGTTGTGTTGTTGTGCTGTTTTGTTGTTGTGTTGTTGTGTTGTTGTGCTGTTGTGTTGTTGTGTTGTTGTGTTGTTGTGCTGTTGTGTTGTTGTGCTGTTTTGTTGTTGTGTTGTTGTGCTGTTGTGTTGTTGTGTTGTTGTGCTGTTGTGTTGTTGTGTTGTTGTGTTGTTGTGCTGTTGTGTTGTTGTGTTGTTGTGCTGTTGTGTTGTTGTGTTGTTGTGCTGTTGTGTTGTTGTGCTGTTTTGTTGTTGTGTTGTTGTGCTGTTGTGTTGTTGTGTTGTTGTGCTGTTGCGCTGTTTTGTTGTTTTGTTGTTGTGTTGTTGTGCTGTTTTGTTGTTGTGCTGTTTTGTTGTTGTGTTGTTGTGCTGTTTTGTTGTTGTGTCGTTGTGTCATACAAAGAACAGCAAAAGGCAAGTTACATTAAACACGTGGATTTGACAGCAGCTGGCATGAAGCTGCGCAGCTTGTGATCATATACTGAACAAAAATATAAACGCAACACTTTTGTTTTAGCTCCAATTTTTCATGTGTTGAAAGCAAAGATCTAAAACTTTTTCTATGTACACAAAAGGCCTGTTTCTCTCAAATTTTGTTCACAAACTTGTTTAAATCTGTGTTAGTGAGCACTTCTCCTTTGCCGAGATAATCCATCCACCTGACAGGTGTGGCATATCAAGATGCTGATTAGACAGCATGAATATTGTACAGGTGTGCCTTAGGCTGGTCACAATAAAAGGCCACTCTAAAATGTGCAGTTTCATCACACAGCACAATGCCACAGATGTCGCAAGTTGTGAGGGAGCTGCAATTGGTATGCTGACTGCAGGAATGTCCACCAGAGCTGTTGCCCGTGAATTGAATGTTCATTTCTCTCCCATAAGCCGTCTCCAAAGTCGTTTCCGAGAATTTGGCAGTACATCCAACCGGCCTCACAAACGCAGACCACGTGTAACAACACCAGCCCAGGACCTCCACATCCGGCATCTTCACCTGCAAGATCGTCTGAGACCAGCCACCCGGACAGCTGATGCAACAATTGGTTTGCATAACCAAAGAATTTCTGTACAAACTGTCAGAAACCATCTCAGGGAAGCTCATCTGCATGCTCGTCGTCCTCACCGGGGTCTTGACCTGACTGCAGTTCGTCGTCGTAACCGACTTGAGTGGGCAAATGCTCACCTTCGATGACGTCTGGCACTTTGGAGAAGTGTTCTCCTCACGGATGAATCCCTGTTTTCACTGTACCGGGCAGATGGTAGACAGCGTGTATGGCGTCATGTGGGTGAGCGGTTTGCTGATGTCAACGTTGTGAATAGAGTGGCCCATGGTGGTGGTGGGGTTATGGTATGGGCAGGCATATGCTATGGACGACCAACACAGGTGCATTTTATTGATGGCATTGTGATGCACAGAGATACCGTGACGAGATCCTGAGGCCCATTGTTGTGCCATTCATCCACCACCATCACCTCCTGTTGCAGCATGATAATGCACGGCCCCATGTTGCAAGGATCTGTACACAATTCCTGGAAGCTGAAAACATCCCAGTCCTTGCATGGCCTCCATACTCCCCGGACATGTCACCCATTGAGCATGTTTGGGATGCTCTGGATCGGTGTATACGACAGCGTGTTCCAGTTCCTGCCAATATCCAGCAACTTCACACAGCCATTGAAGAGGAGTGGACCAACATTCCACAGGCCACAATCAACAACCTGATCAACTCCATGCGAAGGAGATGTGCTGCACTGCGTGAGGCAAATGGTGGTCACACCAGATACTGACACTTCAGTGCCTATAAATGTCTCTTTTCAAGATAAAACTGCACATTTTAGAGTGGCCTTTTATTGTGACCAGCCTAAGGCACACCTGTGCAATAATCATGCTGTCTAATCAGCATCTTGATATGCCACACCTGTCAGGTGGATGGATTATCTCGGCAAAGGAGAAGTGCTCACTAACACAGATTTAAACAAGTTTGTGAACAAAATTTGAGAGAAATAGGCCTTTTGTGTACATAGAAAAAGTTTTACATCTTTGCTTTCAACACATGAAAAATTGGAGCTAAAACAAAAGTGTTGTGTTTATATTTTTGTTCAGTATATATTGGTTTCTGGGTGCAGTAACATTAAAACGCCACCAGATGGTGATGTTTACTGATCACTGTCTCTACCTGAGGCTCATCTCTGCCTCTTTCCTCCAAAGTGAACCAGACAACACTGAGGAGTTTGTGAAGCCAGTGAGGATCAGTCATTGGCTGATCAAGTGAGTATCAGTCATTGGCTGATCAATCAGTAGCTAATGATTGATGAAGATATATTTATGTTACGGCTTTACTTGGTGAGGCACATGTCTATTTACTCATTATTAAGTACATGTGTGGTAATGGTTGCTGGTTTTTATACAAATAATGTAATTACCACCTAAATTAGCAGCATTAATTAATGGTGTTAATTTAGGTGTAGTTGATAACTTAATAATTAGTCATTCGTACGTCTGTTAATCAGATAGACTCTTCATTTGCTGATGCAGTAAACATTAATGCATGTCTTAGTTCCTCAGTTAGTTCCTCCTCTGTGCATTAGTTAAGCATTGATACATGCATATTAGTGCACATGTAGTGTAAACCTAATGTACAATGAGGCTTTAATAATCTTGCTTCCAACTGCATGTATACTGAGAGTAAACAATTCCACCATCTCCTCAGTTCAGTGATACTGTCATGAATTTCTGGCTGCAGACTGACTGATTTGCAGAGTGTGAATTTAACCCACTGGTCCAGGCCAGTGTCGGTGTTTCCCCATTGGCCGATGGACAGTCCTCAATCAGACTGAGCTAATATGTTTTTTTTTAAAAGCCAGTCCCAAATGGAACTACTTCTATGAACATGTTGTACATAGTTAGACCTCTGTCCATGGGTCTCTTGTGTAGTGAGACAGGATGGTTGGAGGGAGTGTTAAGTGGTGCTCCAGTCAAACACTGCTGTGAATTCTCCTTGTAATACACTGGTTTGTCACAACTGTATATGTAAACTCTGTCTTTGTCCAGAGTTACAGTTGGAGGTATTGCAAATGTTTGTGAGAATTTGCAGAGAAAATAAAGCATTTGTTGGTTTAATGCCAGACTTGCCTTAGTTTTTTCAGACTCATTTGCAGTAGCTGATGTCTTAAATCTAGAATTGCATCATTATTGTAGCGCTTGCAATAAATTAAATACCCTTGGACTGAAATGAAGATGATGACAGGGCCCCAGAATTGTGTCTTATTGTTACACAAAAAGCAGCTAACTTCAAGATGTATCATGCTTGAATATCACGTTTAAATCTTATTTCAAGCAGGTGATGGTCTTAAATCTAGAGTGATGTGACTATATTGAATTTAAAATAAGTTAAATACACTTGAAATAAAGAGGATGACATGAACATTAAAAAATAAAAAAGCTACTTTTGAGCTTTGCAGGCCTATAATTAGACACAACACCTCTGAATACTAATGAAATAAAGCTCATAATCAGTTTTCCTGGCTAATTTCAAGATCTCTTTTATATTGAAAGGTCTAAAAATCATATCTTATTTCAAGAAATCTTACCAAGTGAGTTTTCACTAGTTCCATTGACGGATGTTTTTTTGCTTATTTTAAGCAAAAAACACCTTGTGTTATTATTTTGTTTCCCAAATTTGCATATTATTTTTCGTATATGTGGGCGTACCTTTCATTAAAAAGCTTCGCTATTGGTCGACTAACCTATGTGTGTCACAGGCTCGTCTAAAGCGCGGTGACCCCCCCCCCCACCTGTCCGGTGTGCCTTGTCTTCCTCCCCGGCTCTTCCATTGGTTCGCTTCCTCCCGGTTGTTCGCACTGCCGCGCTCCTGACCGGAGTCTGTGTCCAATGGAAAAACAAAAAGAAAAAAAAAGGAATGTTTGTGCTTTTATCCGTTTTTTCCTTTTTTGATTTGAGCACAAAATTTAAAATCGGAAAACGACTCGTTATCAGTTTTTTTCATTTTGGTTTTGGAAACAAATTTGGAAAAAACAAGTGGTTTTTTTTGTTTTTATTTTGAAAATCGAATGAACGAATGATACACGGATTATTGAACATCATATTATATACCTAACTAGACACTGTGGTGGGGAACAGGGACGTGCTCAGACATTTTGGGGCCAGGAGCTCAAGTGAGAAAAAGGGCAATTCTCATAATTATTTATAAAAAGTCTTAAAACAAAAAGTTTAATATAGAAGCACATCTCTGACTTACTAACCAAATTATTTTAATACCCTCACATTCAGACAATTGTTTAATACTCAACAGATTTCTACAAAACAATCAGTTCACACACGTGGAGGGCTTTCATGAAATGATGGGAAACATGCAGCCACAGGTGAGATATCTTAGCTAATATTTGTTATTATAGAGCAAGAAATGATAATAAGTGAGCAGCCTGAACCATGTGAGACTTTAGGATGTGAAATTAAACATGCTGTCTTTCTCTTTTCAGGAGTCAGTAAAAAAGACCAAAAAGAAGAGGAGCTTCTTGTGGTGCTTATTCCACAGAAAGAAGACTGCTGAACCCAGCCTGAACTAAATGAACCCCAACTCCTCTGCCTCCACCCCAGCCCCCTCTACCCCTCCTGATTCATATGTAAAGACAAATAAATACAAAACAGACGGCGGAAAAGGTTGCTGTTAAATGTTAAATAAAATGTAGTCACTAGTCACTTATTATGGACTCGTTTCCATAGACCTGGTTGCTCGTATCTTTTGAGAGATATGGCAACACTGGAATTGTCCTAACACAGTTTAATATGTGCTAAAATAACAGTGAGCACAATAGACTGTATAGTATTAGCAGATACTGTCCTGCTTTATCTTCAAAAACCAGGCTACACATGTCTGCATATTACTCCCAGCATGTAAAATGTAACTAATCAAAGGTAGTAACTAATAATTACTAGATTCTTTACAATTACCTTATGTAAAAAACATGTTCTTAAGCTTGTTACAGTAGATCAGGCCTTAAAGGTAACTGTAGTAGCAGCAGCAGAAGGACATCAACGTCAGCAGGTTCACTTAATGAAGATGGTTAATTAAACACTGATTAAGATCATTTTATGACCTGGCTCTAAGGCCGTGGCAAAACAGTGAGAGACGCAGATTAAAGGCGAATAATAATACATTTATTGAACAAACATCAGCAATAGTGCAACAACAAACAAAAAGTAACAGCGCTGAACCGGCAGCAAGCGAACAAAGAAGCAGAGAGGAATCAAGGCCTGAAGGCAGGGTTTAAATAGTGGCAGAGCACCGGACCGGGCCCAGGTGTTCCAAACTACTCTGCTCCCCCCACAGGTAACCTTCTGCATTAAGGAGGAGGAAAACAAATTAGGAACCTAAGAGACCGTCACACCGCCCTCCATAGGAACGGGTCCTGAAGGGAACCCCGGCAACAAAATGCCACAATCATGTTACTCAAAATAGATTTAACTTAATTATTAAATCAATTAACAAAGCTACATAATCAATCCTGTTTTTTTAAACATATATACATAACCAATCTTCTCTTTTTTGTTTGTTCAAATTTACAATTTTTATAGATTACCAATTATTTTTCTCTCTTTTTTATTTTTATTTTTTTAAACAATCTGAGGTTTCTCTTTCTTTCGCTCTCTCTCTTTCGCTTTCTCTCTCTCTCTTTCGCTTTCTCCACAGGTCCAACATCTCTTGTGCCACAACTCCCACAATTTCCCCCACTGTGTGGCACCAACTTTCTCACCAACACGAATCCTGCAGAAAATAACCAGACTCACTGTCCAGCATTTCACTGTCAGGTCGAACCCGGTGAAACAGCTCTGTGAGGGAGAGATCCACTTTCTGCTCTGCAACCAGATCACAGCGAGATAAAGAAACAGGAAAATCAGACAAAGGCAAAAAACTTTACATTTTTCTTATCTGGCTGAGGCACAGACTCAGATTTTGCAGCCGCCATAGCGCGCGTTACAGCGCAGGCTGAACAAACTGCAGGACCATCAGGCTCACTGTCGTCCGTTTCCACTGTCAACAGCGACGCGGGCGCAACAACAGGTGACTGTAGCTCTGCCCGCACACGGGCAGCCGCCAGATCATCACCAAGGATAACATTTACTCCTTGGATCGGTAACTCTGGGCGCACAGCCAACTTAGCTTCACCACGAAACAAGTCACAGTCCAGGATCACTCTGTGCAAAGGGACCCGCAAAACATTCAGATCTATTCCCCGAACAGGAACGAAACTACCAGTTTCAGACTCTTCAGAAAATGGCAGGACGCCAGCCTGAATGAACGAATCAAACGCGCCAGTGTCTCTCAAAATCTGTAGGCTACCTGAACTTTCTCGTCATTTGCTACCAAAGACACAAAACCTTGCCTGATAAAAGGCAGATAGGACTCCAAATGAGCAGGATGGGAGTCACATTTATGCACATCAGTAGCATCATTAACCGTGTCAACGAGCTGAGGAACAGGTGCAGCTAAACCAACTCCTTTAACAGGGCATCAGAAGTAACATTTCTCTGTTTAGACCGTAACCAGTGACAGTCTACCTTCCAATGTCCCCATTTGTGACAGTAGTTACAGACCTGTTCTGAATCTGGCACATTATTTTTACTTTCCATAAGAAAACGTTTACTATTTCCATAGTCAGACTGTAGAGCACCGGCAGCAACACCACCGTCTCTGTTACCATCAGCCCTGGAATCAAAACTAAGTCTGTGCGTCAGAACAAAATCGTCAGCGGCGAGCGCTGCTGCAGCAGCCGCTTTTTTTGCTTTCTGCTCACTGATGTATGTTGCGAAGCGTACAAGAACAGAATTTCGGAACTGCTCCAGTACAATAAGCTCACAGAAACTGTCAAAATCATTCACACCTGAAGCAGAGCGCCAACGAGTGAAATGCGTGTTCAGGTCATGCGCAAACTCCAGATGACTCTGACTCTCTACTTTCTTCCAAGTCCTAAATCTCTGCCTGTATGCCTCTGCCACTAACTCATAGGCCTTTAGACCAGGACTGATTAAGAGACACATGATTTTAAAGATTTTTTTCACTAAAATGGTTTAGGCTGTTCTCCTGACTGGCCCTCATTTATTTTTGCATTAACCATGTGTGAGGCCGCTGCCAATTCCTGCCAGTTCAAACTGCTTCTCTGGCTAAACATTTTTCTGTGTGAATTACAGACATATAATTAACATATAATGATAATGTTGTTTCAGACAGTTCTGCTGATGGACCCTCTCAATTTCTCATGTTTCTTCCTCCTCCTCTTTTCTGATTTTACTTGTCTTAATCCTCAAAACACTGGGTTCTGAACACTGCTGCACAGCAGCTATAATTATACCTCCTGATGTTGTTCTTTTGTTTTCCTTGTACTTTTCTACCACTTTGTAGCTTTTAGTTACTCTGTTCCGCTACCGAATTCAAACTAACCAATCACGAAATCACAGTGAATCACGTGCAAATCACAGCCCGTCTGTGACGCCCATATTCTACACACTACCAATCCTAGGCGTGGTGGGCGTGGCAAAGAGATAACAGCGGAGGATTCAAACGGAACATGGCTGCGGGTAAAGATGTCGATGAAAACACACAAAATAAAAGGTAAGAGCAAATTGAGACCGACATGATAAGTTTTTTTTAGTATTTACGTCGACATAGGATTAGCATTAGTCACAGCTGAAGCTGAGAGATATGAAACAAGTAAGCGTACGTTCGTGAGATGATTGACAAGCGCTGTCACTGCCTTCGTCTTCGTTAGCTCAAGCGAAGTCATTTAGCTACAAGCTAACGTTATCTGCTAGCATAAGCTTACTTTATAAGCAGGTCCGCTAGCTGCAACTTGGTACTCAGACATTGTTGCAAGCAATCTAATTGTTTATTTCGAGAATAGTGAAATAAATGTCTGTGGGAATTATTTTTTTGTAATGTTAGCTTGTTACCTGAGGGACACTGAGTTGGTAACGTTATAAGTTTGTGCAAACAAACATGAGTTAAATTGTATTTCAATCAGCTAGTTTAGACTTAGACTTAGACTTAGATATACTTTATTGATCCCGAATTGGGAAATTCTCTTGTTACAGCTGCAGGTTGAAATACACACATACACTAAAATATAAATATAAATCCAGAATGTAAATATAGTGTAAAAGTAAAAGTGAGCTCTATACAGATACAGTGTGCAAGTTGCATGTTGTTGAAGTTAACAAGTAGCAATGAGGTAGATGGATAAATATTCTTACAAAGTTGTTGTTGTGCTAGAGGATCATCTGTTAGAGAAGAGTGAGTTATAGAAAGGGTAAATTCCTGAAACGCTCCTTGTGACAGCAGAGCTGGATGAGTCTGTTAGAGGAGGAGCTCTGCTGTCTGTCCAGAAGGTGGTGGAGAGGATGCTCAGGATTATCCATGATGGATAACAGTTTATCCAATGTGCTCCTCTCCACCACCTCCTCAAAGGTGTCCAGTTTGCAGCCAATAACGGAGCCGGCCTTCTTCATCAGTTCATTAAGTCTGTTGGTGTCTCCGGCTCCGATGCTGCTCCCTCAGCACACTGCAGCAAAGAAGAGTGGTGACAGCAGACTGGTAGAAGATCTCCAGCATCTTGCTGAACACATTGAAGGATCTCAGCTTCCTCAGGAAATACAGTCTGCTCATCCCTTTCTTGTACACAGTCTCGGTGTTGATCTTCCAGTTTAGTCCGTTGTCGAGGTGCACACCCAGGTATTTGTAATCCTCCACCACCGTGACGTCCCCCCCCAGAATGCACAGTGGTTGTGTGGTCGTCCTGTTCCTTCTGAAGTCAATCACCATCTCGCTGGTCTTAGCCACATTAAGCAGCAGGTGATTTTTTTTCCAGACCACTCCACAAAATCGTCAACCACTGCTCTGTACTCCTCCTCCTGTCCATCCTTTATACACCCCACCACTGCAGAGTCGTCCGGAAACTTGTGCAGGTGGAGCGACATGGTGTTGTACTGAAAGTCTGAGGTGTACAAGGTGCAGAGGAAAGGAGACAGAACAGAACCCTAACCCTGTGGTGCTCCTGTACTACTCTCCACCGTCTCAGACAGAACACTGCCCAGTCCAACAAAGTGTGGTCTGCCTATCAGGTAGTCAGTAATCCAGGAGATGGTGGGCGTGTCGACCCCCATCACCTGCAGCTTCTCACTCAGAAGCAGCAGCTGGATGATGTCACATGCTGCTTCCCCATCAGCTGACGGAGGGATGTAAACAGTGACCAAGATGGTGGACATGTAATAAGGGCGCGTCTCCACAGCTAACAGTTCAATGTCCGGGCTACAGAAACGTTAATTTATCTAACATTAGGTTAGTGGTTCAGTTCTGTGACGAAATAACTGCTCCTATGTTTTCATCACAGGCATACCTGTTGTACATGGGTGAACACAATATCAATAGCCTTGCATCAAACATTGCTTTTATTTATTTGTCAAATGTTCAAGCTTTCTCGACATTGTCAGATGTGTAGATCACACTTTGTAGTAATGGGTGAGGTCATAGATGGCAGCTGTGTCAGAATGAGCTACAGCTGGAAGCAAAAGTATTCAAACTCTATTGTATTTTGTGTTTATATACTATACGCACCATATAATACTAGGAGAAAACTGTATTTGCTGTCTTTGTGTCTCCTCTTCAGAGGTACAGTGTGCAGTATGGTGATCAGTCACGAGGAATCACCGGGGGGCTCTTGTCCTGACCGACCACCAGTCATTTTCAACCCGGACTTCTTTGTGGAGAAACTCCGCCATGAGAACCCTGAAGTTTTCCTGGAGTTGGTGCTCAGTAACATCACCCGCCTCATTGATCTTCCCGGGACAGAGTTTGCACAGCTTCTTGGCGAGGAGGTCCCTAAGACCCCGACGGGTGGAAATGGAGGCTTCTTTCGCTCTTTCAACTTCCTCAAACGCAAAGGTCAGAGGTCATCTTGGTGACTTTGAGATATTACCATTGGAAATAACCACAGTTAATGCCACTCTGGTTTTGTATATGAATCCATATTTAAAGTATTTGGAAGAATAGACTCCACCACGTTGTGTCCATCATTCACAATTGAGACAACACATCAGATCAGGGGTTTGTTTCATTTCTAGTTTGTGTCTCTATCTCTCCATTCTCCTTCATCCTCCTGCCTGTGACCCACAAATCAATCTCAGTGCCCCACCCTGAAGGATGTCTTGATTCCTGAAGGAATGAGGATGCACAAGCTGTTTCTTGTTCTTCATGTCGTCGCTCACTCCAATCTCTTCTAACACTTTCACAGATAAAGGTGTTGTGTTTGGAAGCCCGTTGTCTGAGAGCTGCATTGCCCAGATCTACCAGCTCATTGAGTACCTCAATAAAAGTAAGTTATCAAAAATAAAAGCCATAGATTCCATATTCAAAGCTTTTTTTTACATTCTCACCATGCCTTTATTCCATGGGGCACATTTGTGTTTCATTCAGCCTTGCTCTGTCCCAGACGCCTTCAAACTCATTTTGGAAACAGCATTTTATTTCCGCATTTTTGTTGTTTTGGTCATTTTCTTCTAAGTATGCTTCCAACCAGGCTATGCAGCTTAATGGTGTTTTTTTTGATGTGGTAAAGAGATCATCGTCTATTAATACATTCAGAAAAAGCATGCATCTAACGCAGTGGAAGAAGTCCAGTCCGTCCTGAGGGTGTTTGTCAGTCAGCTTGTCATCTCATAGTTCACCTGTTCTACTGACTCCAATTATTCTCCAACTCTGGACCCAGCATCAAATCTCAGGCTGACAATCAGCTGGAGCTGACAGCAGACTGATCAAACAACAGGAAGTAACTCCAGAGTTGACTGAGACGCACTAAACTTTTCTGTTAGATGCAAGAAGTGTGACTTGAGTTTGTTTTTGTTCGACAGCTGTTGTTGACATTCTGACTCATTTAGCTAAACTGTTATATTTATATATATATATATACTGTATATATTTTCTATTGAGCACTGACTTCCTCCTTGACGGAGGTCTGAGAGTATTTTCTCCTTAAGTATCTACAGTATTTATTATTATGGATCTCCAGTGTATTTGAGGACCCTTTTCATATTGATGTGGGTTAACAAGATAAGATTAGTTTTGTAAGAAAGTGAAAACCTTAAATGCAAAAAGGCTGATTATAAATACATTCATCTCTTCCTAACACTCAAGTGGTGCCTTTTGCAAATTAGAATTCTGTTCCACTGTGTTGTATTTTCATGCACTGATGTTGACATTGTGTCCTGCTCAGACTTTTATGACAAATATATTTATAAATTATTGCACAATGTCATCAGGAAAATTGGTTTTTAGGCAAAAAGCAGTTTTCTACCATGCTTGCTTGCTTCTTGTAGGAAACTGAGGGGATATGCCGAGGTCTGATGTCTCTTGTTTTGAAATAGTATTCATCCCATGTTTTCTCTTTGTCTGAACTAGTTAAAATAAAGAAAATAGTGAGCACATGAACATGCAGACCAAACTACTTTGAAGGTGTTTCCTGCTGGTGCTCACCTGCTCTTCTGCCCTCAGATCTGCAGGTGGAGGGTCTGTTCCGGGTGCCGGGGAACAGCGTTCGGCAGCAGGCCCTTAAGGAGCTCCTCAACAGTGGGGCCGACGTCGATCTGGACTCTGGAGACTTCCACCCCAATGATGTGGCCACGTTGCTCAAGACCTTCCTAGGAGAGCTGCCCGAGCCCCTCCTCACACACAGACACTTCAATGCACACCTTAAGATAGCTGGTATGAGCACACACACTCACATTTAGTTGTGCTTTTATTTATATTCTCATTTCAGAGCACAAATACTTAAAAAAATAAGGATGCAGTAATAATATTAAATGTTATTTGTGTAGCTCCTTTTACAGATATGCATTTTATAAATATGTACATCACAACAAAAGTAGAAGTGGCATCAGACGCTTACCTAATCGGCTATCCTGAGGCTCCAAGGCTTTTTCTGTCAGTCTGCATGAAATGAAACCAGTTCAAGCTTGTAGACTGGACTGGACTGGACTGGAAACCGACCCGACACTAACTTCCACCATGCTGTTCCAGATATGACTCTATTGGACGAACACGGCAACAAGACGACGATAGCCAACAAGGAGCGTCAA
Organism: Chaunax sp. Z400; assembly: GCA_037577475.1. NCBI lineage: Eukaryota > Metazoa > Chordata > Actinopteri > Lophiiformes > Chaunacidae > Chaunax > Chaunax sp. Z400. Next base: position 4,002,210 of record CM075191.1, on the reverse strand, counting down.
ATCGAGGCCCTGCAGCTGCTCTTCCTGCTGTTACCTCCGGCAAACCGCTCACTGCTCAAACTGCTGCTGGACCTCCTTTACCACACCGCCAAGCAGCAGGACAAGAACAAGATGTCCGCCTTCAACCTGGCCCTCATGTTTGCCCCGCACGTCCTCTGGCCCAGACATGTAAGATTTGTAGTTTATAGCTGCCTAAAGAGGGTTTTAGGACCACGGCTTTGAAAACAGTCTAAAAACATAGAGCAGGACTATTTGTCTCAGTTTGGGAGAAGAGTTGTTTATGAAAATTATTCATCCACCATTTTGCATTTTGGGGAAAAAAACAACTTAAGTAGAGAATTTGCTCTGGCAGACAGAAAGCGTGGTGCTACACTGTGTGTTCAATGCAATACAAGTGGTTTATTAAAGTAAAACTCCTCTGAATGTGTCAGACAGCGTTTTCTCTGACTTCTATTCTGTCCTCTCCAGATGACAGCCGGTGACCTGAAAGACAATCTGAAGAAACTGAACAACAGCGTGGCCTTCCTCATCAAACACTCACAGAAACTCTTCAGGGTGAGCACTGACCACACACACACACGACCAAACAACCCGTTAAAAGTGAAGCTCAGGTAGTTACTAACTAGTAACTACCTGACATCTGGGATCTACTACTAGACATCTGGGATCACACTGGGTACTCTGGATAACCTGTGGATGAGTGACGTGTCTGCTGTGTGTTTAGGCTCCAGTCTATCTGCGGAACTATGCCCGGGTTCATTTCACAGGGACCAAGACTCTGCAGACCAAGGTTAGATCACCACTATCCAACATAAATGCACCGCTAAACGTTCAGCAGATTTTATCTTCACTTCCTGTCATGTTAAGAATGAATTCATTCATTTCATTCCTTATCTCTAAACAAATGCAGCTATAGGAGGAGATCAATGTTGTAAAAACACTGAATGTCAGGAACCGCCGAAGAAACCAAACAAACATAAAATAGCTCCTTTACAGCTCGTCTGGCGTGACCCAAATCTCCAGAGACCCTAAGGTCCTAAATTGACGTGAAAAAACATTATTGACCTTATTTTTTAAGCTGAAATCTTCACTGTCGTTGCTAAGATGAGATCAGTCTCAGCAGGGCGCTCTGCTGTGTCTAATGGATGCTTCCAGGTAGTAGGTACACACTGAGGTATGCAGAGATCATGAGTTCTCGGTCTCGTCCAGTGAGATACACATTTGACTTATGTAGCTTTCTCAGATGTGTGTGTTTTTAGCCTTCAGGCCACAGTGAAGGCCTTAAGGTTCACCCTGTAGATAACAGGCATGTCTGGAGAGTCAAATATGCCATATGAAATATATGGGGTTATGTTTTTATGCCCCCGGGGCTTAAAGGTATTCTCTCCTAAACTGTCCTGTGGTCTGTTCACTCATACAAAACTGTTTCCCTTGAATGAACACTGACTTGTCCTCTCCTCATGCAGGATGATCTTGAGCTCCTGGCGGCGAGCAGCTCTCCTGCTCAGCGTAGGGTGTTACCCCTGAAGAGAACAGCTGTTCTGGGTCCCAGCTCTCAGGATCAGTACCAATCTCCAGCTCAACAATACACAGAAGAGGCTCTGAGGGAGCTCTTCAGGCACGTCAACCACAACATGCCGGACTCCGCCAAGAAGA